>JAEIIL010022160.1:0-32379 GCA_018905715.1 Drosophila lini
CTGCGTTGCAAACTTCTGACTGAAATTATAATACCCTGCAAGGGTATAAAAATAAGAAAATACACAAAAATGAGGGAATTGTGGGAGAAATAGGCGGTAATGTGACTGGAGGTTGAGGTTGAGGCGTGGGGCTATGTACACTCGAGTCTTATGAGCTAATAATTAACATGTCCATACTGTCTGCGGATCGATCATCGTCGATAGACACGCGATCGATGTCATCATTATGGGCCATCATCCGTTGAATCATTTTGATCTGCATCATTATCTTGTACCGATATCGACAGGCGCGTTTCCTATTATCTCAGGCTCGTGTTTATATAGAATACTTTTATGTCACTGGGATTTCGAAGGGTTATTAGTGTAAATTACATCAAGTTATCAGCTTTTCTGTGGGTTTTATCAACTTCATTACGACCTCCCATGAATTTGAAGTGTTTTAATTATATTTGATAAAATTGTAAATAATTATTCCGTTATTTGTTTTAATTACTGTGCTATGTATTATTCTTTATCAGTATGAGCACTTATTTTTATTATTTATTATTATTTGTATGCCTTCACTTTCTATTATCTTGTATTATCTTCATCTATATTCACATGATTTGTATTATTTGCATGTAGTGCTAGCGTAATTACATTTATTTGTATCATTTATATATTAGATTATTCATTTATTTGTATTCACATCATTATCATCTTCTGAGGATGCAAATCCACAGCGTCTCTCTCAGTTCATCGTTATAATTATTCACATTACTTTAATCTATATTCACATCCTATAATCTGCAGCCACATCACGCCGTACAATCATCGAACCATTAGAGGGTGAGGTTTGGCTAATTAGCGTGAGGTGGCAAGCACTTTGCCTTGGCTTAGTCACAGGCTCCAAGGGATTAGGTCACGCTGCATCTCGGTCTGCTTATCTCATGGAGAGTGAGCGGGTCACTGGGAGATCGTCGTGTTCCCTACTTTTTCCAACCACTCATCGAAGAGGTCTTTGCGTAGTTCTGGCTCTTTTGCTGCTGATAGTTCTGCTTGACATCCGCCTTCTTGCTGGAGTAACCCATTCCGGAGCCCATGCTGGAGCTGCTGCTGCCATTGTAGCTGAAGCTGGACTTGAAGGTGGGATTGCCGATGCTCTTGAACATGGGATGGTTCTTGCCAGCGCCTACTGGAGGGGCTGCCTGGTTGTAGTAGCTCTTGTTGTTGGACAAGTTGTTCTGCTGCTGACCCTTGTCGGACATTTGGCGGGCGTAGGACGAGAGACCCAGACCCACGGCGCCCATTCCCACACCCAAGCCTACTGTGCTCACTCCCACTCCGCCCATGCCCACGCCGTAGGCCTGCTGTTTGTGGCTGGTGCTAAAGGTGGCCGCCTGTTGGTCGCTGGCCAGGGATCCGCTCTGCGTGTAAAACTGCTGCTGCACCTCGACTATGTAGCGGTAGGCTTCCTCCATGCTCTTTGGGTTCCTTCGCAAGATCATCGAGTGCGTGGGCTCGGGCAGGTGATCGCGGAACACTTGGAGTGTGATCCTTTCGATGTCCTCCAACGCGTACAGCGTGTCGTTGTGGGTCAACTTTCTGTTGATCAGTCTGTGCTTCAGCTTGGCCATTTTCTGGTAGTAAAGCTCGATATTGGAGTCCAGAACAGCGCTGCGTATTTTATGGATAAGGGAATAACTAGACTCCCTTTCTGCGTAGTTGTACAACAGCTGATCCTTCAGCTTCAGCCAGGACTCGGCCTTCAGTAGGTGACCGTTGCCGGTTCCATTTCCGTTTCCCACCGGAGCGCTCATCTGTCGTGTGAAGACCGCCTCACGCGCCCGATCCGTGCACTTATTCTTGATGTGTCCTATCAGCTGCGCTTTGTAATAATCATCGAAACTATTTATGGCCGGCATTAGGGCCTCGATTTTGTGAAGGAACTGCGGCAGCTTGCCGGGATCACTGCCATCGAAGTTCTCAATGAGCTTCAGGCGACTCAGGACCTGATTGTATTTATTCACAAACTCGGGATCCATTATTGGTATGGGATTCGTGACCCTTTTCGTTATGCTACCGTTATTATATAGCTAAAGATATGGCTTCACCGTTCGTTGCGTTCGCGACGACGTTTCGGGAGCGACTGTTTCCAAATTTGAAATCACCGCCACAGCGACTGCGACGCGCCAATAATTGTTGTGTATGGAAAAACAGATTTTAGATTCTTACAAATGTATAAATTAACATTCATTAACATGAATTTTACTTGCAAGACCCAACGACAACGGATCGGAACGGAACGGCCCGGCCAGCTAGCTCCCGAACAGTGGCGGGTTCTGGGTTTTCGCTTTCGGTTTTGATTTGGGTTTGCGAATTCGAAATCGACACGAACCGTGGTCGAACCGACACTGAACTGAGCAGATCCGAACCCGAACAGAAATGAACTGACAGAATAAAAACAGAACGGAACTCAACAGCGCCCGCCATTCATTCGGGTGGGAGTTGGAGATTACCTTCTACCAGTGGAGTATGCAGGGTATAATGAGCATTTTCAGGTGGTATGGAGCGGGAAAGCTTAGAAAGGATTATAATTCCTGAAGTCAATTTATTTGAAGACTTTTTTGGTTTCTTAATTAATTATAAAGAGTATCTCAATCTCAGAGATTTCAAATCAATAAAATTTGATTTGAAAAATATGCAATAAGATGGTTTCAGGTTTATAGTAAATTATAGCATACTTATAGACGCAAATTAAATTATAAAACTATTTTTGCGACTGCTTCTTAGAAACTTGTTTCCTTTTTAAATATTACTTAATAAAATCATTTTATAATAAACGTAAATATACAAAATTAAAAAAATTCAATTGAAAATTACTCGACTCATCGGTTAAAAATTTCACATATTAGAAATTACGTAGCCGACTAGTTGAACAGTCCTGGGACCTAGAAGACATATGGCTTAAATATTGTAAATCCCATCAGTATTCTTGTATATGGTAATAAAAATTACACTTTTCAGTTTAAAATAATTTAAATTTTATAAATCGGAAATTACGTAGCCGACTAGTTGAACTGCTAAACAAGGGACATTGTAAATTCCATTAGTAGTTTCCTGTTTTCTACATTAATAGACAAAACTTTATCGTTCGAACTTATTCTAATAACAATTAATAAATTATTTTTCTTATATTCTGAAAATATAAACTGTTATGTTTAAACGAATTTCTGCTTTCAAAAAAATTATACTTCAAATTGTTTTATGTTCAAATAACGGGTAACCACAATGTCGTGACTTTCACCTTAATGTTGCTATTTGCTTACTGTTGTTGTTGTTGTTAAGCACGCTGAATCATAGGCGCACACTCACACGAATGCAAACATAGCGACACCCTGCGCACTCGATCGCGCTTAGATATTGTCGGTCAGATAGAGATAGAGATAGTGCCAACCCAACGGACACGGGCACACACACACACACTGGCTGCTCGACGAAAAACCCCAAAGCACGCACATACCCCTAATACACAACATCGAAGACAACAACGAATTTCATAAAAAAGCGCGCACAAATCGCTTTAAACGAAGCGTTAGATTTGTTTTTGTTTGTTTTATTTTGCATTCGCCATTGTTGTTGTGTTAATTGTCAACGGCGATAGACGGAGAGGGATGGCTAGGCACAGTGAGAGCAAGAGAAAGCACACAACACGCGAGGATAACGGCAAATGATCGACAAGCAGCCGATGCCGCTTGACGAGGAGTTCACCCTGTTCACTTGCACTGCTTCAAATATTACGTATACGCACACTAAATTCAGACTCTATTCACATGCAAATTATTACAAAGCGCAATTGCATTCAAGGTCCTTTCATAATTTCAGATTTTTCCGAAGAATCTAATTGTGTGGCTCACGCTGCACCCTGCGCACTCGATTGCTCATCGCTTGATCTGCACTCAATCGACCCCAGCAGCATCTAATTCAGCTCGATTGCCTCCAATCTTGACACGTACACTAGGAGAAAAAAGTATTAGCAAAATGAGTCATATAATTAAGCAATTAACCTAGGGGGAAACCTTTCATAGGCGAAACGTTTTACATTAAATTTAACAATTAAAATTTTAGGGCAATTATCATAAGTATTATTTAAAATTATAATTAATCTATTTCTATAATATTTTACACCAAGAGAAATGCACAGTTTAATTTATTTTATTTAGTTATTAGAAATCAATTTTTTTTAAAGTGAATTAAACTTATCATTTTATTTAGATAATGTCTGTTACGACAGTGTTTTTTTCTTTGACAGCTTTATTAAAAGTATGATGAAGCTTTTCTTCGAGTGCGCACCAGCGCGCACCTTTATTAGAGCTAGCACGGATTGCCGGTTGCCCCGCTTAACCCCACCTCTTCCCCCAATGGGTCGCTTTTAAGGTCTGCTGCGCCGGCGTGCGCGGTTCAACTAATTAGCAACAATTTCTGAGCGTTAGCGGCTTGTAAAACTGTTTAATAATAGCAAAAACTTGTCGGCGTGTAGTCATCGACGAGGACAAATAACAAAGAAACCGAGGCAGACAGCGCGAGAGGGACGGGGCAGAGATTAAGGGGAAAGGCGGGAGTGGGTTCCATTGGGGTGCTAATTTAAATCCCGTCTCTAAACTGATAAGCGGATTTAATTGCTATCAACTTCGAGTTGGATGACTTATGTTGCTCTTGCTCACCGCACTTTGAGTACTTTGCCTGCAACTGTAATTTTTATAGTTATTATTTTCAAGTAGACAACAACAGCGACTTCGAGTTGCCGCTTTGATAAGCAGGTTCAGGGACATCCCCACACCCATCCACGGCCCAACCGATCCGCACGCCCACAAGCGAATAATAATAAATACCTCAGCCCTGGTACTTCGGTTTTCCAACCTTAAGATACCGATTTACAGTTAAAAAAAGATAATAAATCATTTAGATAATGACGATATATTATTATATCATTTAAAAGTGTTTTTATCAAGTCAGATAAGAGATTTAAGCATTAAAAATAAGGAATCATGTGGTTTTGTAAACGTATATTTGGATTTCGTATTATTTTTTTAACAATAAGACAGGCTAACGTTTATGATTGTTATAAATAACCGATCGTGATAATTCGATAAACAAAATATTTATAACGGTAGTAATTAAGATATGAAGGTAGAAAGTTTCCAAAACGTACATTTATTTTTCATTTTAAATGGATACATTTCAGGAATTCTTGGGGAAGTAAATTTCAATTATATAATCTAAAGGATTTTTAAGAAAAAATCGGAACTTAATCCTTAAAACTTTCATTAAGAAAAATAATTCTTAAATAAGCAAACTTTGAAAAAAAAAGAGTTTGTTATAAAATACGCCAATGAAATTGTAAAGAAAAATCTAAGTAATCAACCGATTTTATGAGATCCAACCACTAAAAAAAAGTACAAAATTTAAATACTAAAATACGCTATTAATAGACCCGCCCAATTCGGCTTGCATTGTTGTCTAGTGCCAGGTGTTAAAATAATATACAAAATAGCCCTAGCCCTGTGCCCAACCACGAATTGTTTATTATTATTTATTTGTTTCGCCATAACTCATCTGCACTCAAGTGGAAGCCCCGCTCGATTCGTATCATTTGCAAGCCAAATTTGGCGCGAATTCTTTGCAAGCATTTTGCGCATATTAATTGTGTTCTAAAAAAAATATAAAAAAAAATCTGTTCAATTGTTTGAGAAACTAATTACGTGCGCGCGCGCTCGTGCCAAATCTCTTTGCAGCTCCAGCGTCTGCAGCGTTCGACGAGCGCCAGTGCGATCCGCTCGCACCTGACGAAGGTATCCTCCATTTATCGCCGGCCCATCGCCTTCAATTTCATAAGACGCGAGTGCAAGCGTTTTTACGTCTTGCCCGTCTACATGGTGAGTGTTTCATTTCTCTGTTTTTCCCCCCAGACAACGTTTAGGGCCAGCAATAATATTTACAACCCCACCCCTCTTATACACACCCACTAAAACCCACCCACTCGCAATACGAATCCCGATTTCAGCACAGTACCAAGCAGAGCATTCGATTATGGTGGCAATACGCGTACAAGTGCGTCACGCCCGCCGCCTCGGCTGATGCGGTGTGGAATCCAAATCTGAAATTCCGACTACACTGCAGCCGGCAGCTGCGGATACGGAAACTGCGACGTGGTCCCTGGTCCAGGAGGCAGCCCCTTCGCCTGCATATCAACGACATCAAGCTATTGTGCCAGGTGCGTAAGCGGAGTAAATAAATTAACAAAATGAATATATAAAAATGAATGAAAGTCTTACTAAAAATCTGGTTTGAAAATCAAACCTTGAATGTTAGCCGCCTTTTCAGGGCAATCTCTATCGATAGCAATCAATCGTTTTCAGTGTTGATTAATATTTATATTTTTTAAAAATTTAAAGAAAATAATAAATTATTTGAATTTAAAATTAAATGAAACCTTTCACTTAATGATAGAACTCTTCAGTAAGAACCAACGAACCCAACAATTATGTTTTAATTTTAAAGTATATTAAATAAATGTAAACATTTTATTTATTTTACGAATAGTACAGGATATCGAGTGAATAAATTATTTTTAAAGGAACGGAAAAATACATTTAATAAGCAGATTATGAATAAAAGTTGGTGAACAAATAAGGAACATTTTATGAATTTATTTCACAAAAGTTTATAATAAAAAAGCCCAGGAAAATATTAAATTAAACTAATGGATCTAATAGTAATTGAATTAAACAAATGACTGGGAAAGTTGAAAAAGGATTCTCTCCCCACAATATAAAGTATTCTATATGGTATTTGATTTATTTATGGTTATCTGAGCGGTGATTGAGTACAAGTAAAAAATATATATTGTGAATGCGTTTCAATTTGAAATTGTCGGTCAATGTCCTGGGGTAAACCTTTTGAATGAGAATGACTTACGAGGCTGAGTAAATGGAGTAGTACGCTAGGGGGTATAGTTATAGTTGTAGAGACGTAGTAATGCTGATCCAATTATTTGCCACAATATATTATATGAGAGTCCCATGCGCTATGCTGCAACGAGAAAATAAATTAATGTTTATTTGTGGGAATTCTCTTACATGTAAATTGAACACACCTGACATTTACTGCTGCAGTACCATTGATTCAGGCAGCTCGCGCACTCAAATATTGCTTCATTAACCTGGCAGTGTTGGCAAATTTTTTCCTCCTTTCCATTTGTGGTGGAGGCATCTCTGTGCTGCTTCTTTTTTAGGCCCTTACCCGTGCTCGAGGCTCCCAAAAATTTACCTTCCTCTTCTTCGTAGCGGTAGTTCGTGGAATGTATTTCATCGTCCTGGAGAAAGAAAGAAGAATTTATAAATAATTAATTTTATTATTATCCAAAAGGATGGGTAACCTGTCTTTTGGCTTGATTACGCTGAAAGGCCAAGGGACTGCTGTTGTACAGCGGCTTGAGTTGCGACTCGTTCTCCAAGTTTTCCAGGGCGGAGATTTGACTGTAGTATGGATGCTTTCCTGGAACCTGCATCTTATTGAGGGAGGAGGAGGCGGCCAGATTAGGTGTCGAGTTGCTCATCTCATGCGCGTATCTATAAATATTTTAGAAATAGTTGATAAATATAAATATAAAATATAACATATAGGTAAAAAAAATATATAAAATGTAAAATATAAAATATAAAAATAAAATGTCAAATATAAAATGTAAGATATAATAAATATACATATTATGTAGTATATAATTTATATACATATTATTTTAAAATATAATGTTATATATTTACCTATCTTGCGCTCGGTGTAGCCTGGGTCGCTTGCTAACCGGAGGAAAGTCAGAGTTACGTTCTAGATGCTGTAGCCCCTCTTCTGCATACTGGAGGTCGCGCATCAATGCCGCCCCCATGGGCAGAGAGTTTCTTCCATAGTTTTGTTGCTGTTTCTCCTCGAAATTCCGAAAAGATGCGGCTGGAGCTTTCTCCTTCAGACCCAAGACTCTGCAAAAGAGATGTAAGGATTTTTCTACCGAAGAACTGCCCATCGCTTACCCGCGCAGCCTTTGGATATCGCCCTGAGTGACCTCCACGTTGTTTAGGCATTCCTCAAGGGATGTTGGGCCCGACCTGAAGGGCAACTTGAGAACATGCTCCCCGAACAGCGACTCCTGTAGCTCGTACAGCTCTGCCGTGCCGCAGCCCTTGTTAATCACCGAGGGCAGCAGCTTCTTGATGATGGACACTCGTTCCATGCGCTCCATACGTCCGCGAAGCTCCACCTTCATGCAACGCAGATGCAACAGCCGATTCCACTCATCTTCCTTTTGGGCCAAGAGTTTGTCCAGCGTTTTTATATCTGCGTCGACTTCCTCCATGAAAGACTTGGGATCTGGACTCATTGAATCCAGTTTTTCTTTAAAGATCGCGTCTAGGTCTGGGAACAGCTCCTTCAAGCGATGATGGAAGTTGGCATTGGGGTTTTTGAGATCAGGAGTTGCAGACTTTTGGCGTGGAGACTCCGGCTGAGCAGCCTGGGTTTGGGTGGAGACCGTCTCCGACCGACGTGGCTGCGGCTGTTGCGGCACTGCAAAGCTGTTGGCATTAACCGAAACTTGGGGTTGTTCTTGCTGCATCTGAGCCTGTGGCTGATGTTGTGGTGGAGCCTGCTGTGGAACAGTGGGTCGTGGGGGATCAGCCTGCTGTGGGACAGTGGCTCGTGGGGAGTTAACCTGCAGTGGAATTCGTGTGGGGCCAGCCGGCGGTCGTGGTGTGCCAACCTGAGCTGGAAGGACTCGTTGCGTACCGAATGGAGCTTGAGGAGCTCCTGATGAGGCACCCTGCAGTGGGATGGCGGCCCGTAAAGGATTATTCTGACCTGGAACGTCCCGCTGATGACCGACCTGAGCAGGAGAAGACCACTGTAATGGAGATGCATACGAGGAACAACCATATACTGGAACTGTTACAGATGAATCCGGTTGCTCTGGTGGAGCTACCACAATGTTACTCTTTGTGATATGCGGTAAATTATCCGTGGGATAGGAGATCTCCATCGGCACTGCCGGCGGTGTGGGAGTGTTCAAGCTGTGCGAAAGTGCAGCCAGATTGATAGGCTGCTTGGCGTTGGGTGAGGGATGAACCAGTGTATATGGTGAGCTCAGTTTGAAGGCGGGCTGACTCTGGATGGGATTAGCTGCTGGGCTGGCGACGACGGGCGCTTTAGGTGGCTGCATTTTGAGCAGTGGAGTTGACTCGACCGTGTTCTGTGCAACAACCGGGTGAAATTCAATAGTATCTTCATCGTCTACAACACGACGCTTTTCGTTGCTCAATGGTGGCGTCACCGAACGACGCCGCTTTAGTGTGACATCCACCGCCATGGGTTCCTCCGCTTCCTCCACATCATCCTGCTGTACCAGAGTCGTATCTGCAATTGCCTGCTCCAGTTCCAAGCCAGCGGTGAGCTTATCCAACTCAATTCCAGCTTGACTTGGTTGCCTGGGCGCTTTTATCATGAGGAACTCCTCCAGCACGGAGGAAGTGCCATTTTCGTTCGACTTGTCGTTCTCCTGCGGCTCCAATTGTGGCTGTGCTGGTGGCGGAGGCTTTATTATCTTAGCTTCGTTCTCTTTAATGGGAGTTACATTTGCCGCCTTGGCTTCCTCTGGCTTCTCGGGGGAATCCTCATTTTCGGTATCGTCCAGACAAATAAGTTCTGGCGACTGGCTGAGACTGCGACTGAGACTGCGTTCAGAGCTGCCACTGCGGTCCAAGGAGCGGCTGCGGCTCCGACTGCGACTAAGGCTGCGACTATTGCTGCGACTGTAGCTCACACTTCTGCTGGAGGAGGAGTAGCGTCTTCGCCGTCCACTGGTCTTCTTGTGCTCCACGTACAACGGATATTTCTTATCACACTGGTAAACGAGTTTCTGCCTAGGAAATGAAGAAGATTGTTTACCAATTTTGGTTAGACGAGGGGCGGGAATAAAGCACTTACCATGAGAGACTGCGTCGCTTCAAAAAAACGTGAGGGTCACGGTAGGGTACTTCCATTGTCCTGATCGCGCGAATGGTTTCGGCGGGATTGGAAGGCGGCTCTTCCTCCACCACAGTAGCGTCTTCCTCTACCTTCTCATTTCCGGCGGCATCCGCCGCAGTCGGGCTTCCGTCCTCATCGGGCTTCTCGGAGGGCTCTGACATAGGTTTGGCGTCCGTTCTCGCTTTCATTGACGACGTACCGGGGCTGGCTTGCTTGCTAACCGCTGCCTCCATAAGAGCGTCGTCGTCCTCCTCGTGGCTGTATTCGTCGCTGCTTAGCTCGGAGTTGGATGTGTCGTAGATCTCCACGTTGGTCATCGCGACAGCTGCAACTGCATGGACAGCATCAGGTATGTACATAATGGACACACAAACCCCCCGAGCTCACGCGCTCACGTCTGCAAAAAGGCGACACCAAAAGCGTCTGCCGGTTGAATTTTCGGCCTCATGCGATTGCTGAGCTCGGGCGATCACAGAAAATACCAGAAACCTTGGCCCCACACACCTCAGAACCTTTCATGCGCTTTTTTAACCATTTGTGTTGCTTACCTGCAGGTGAATGTCGCGAAATTCTTCAATAAAAAGAATTTGGCATTTGGCGAAATAAGAAGTCGGCAAAAATCGATGACACTATCGATATGCCGGCTGTCGATATTGCAGTGTGACCGCAATCTGCACGTAAAATGCGTAATTTTAATTATATTTTTTAATTTTCTTTCTAACTAATTAATAAATGACAAAATAGAGCTTATTTCTGAAATGAAGATTAAGCACACGAGTAATTTTATGCAAAGCTTTATTCTTTCAAACGCCATCTGGCAACACTGCATTGCTTCGCTCGCGGACGGTCACACCGCTCGTTGCTCACAAAAAAACAAATCAAGTTCGCACAAAAACATTGCCAAAAAGGTAAATGGCGGTTTATAAAATCCTTTGAATTAATGAAATAGTCTTGCAATTACCCCCTTTGGCGGAGTCATACACGTAAACAGTGGTTCAAGTGCGGTTTATATTGGGTTCGTGTGTGTTATGTGTGTTATGTGCTTCAGGGAATAACCGATAAGAGCAGCTGCGGGATTGATAGCCCACTGGGTGGACTTTGTTTTTGATAATAGTGGGTGGTGATGCGATCGCGGCTCAGATCAGCAGCGCAAGAGAGTGATAACCGTAAATCACAACCACGTCACACCACCCCACGCCTTTCCTACGCGGACACTCACACTCGTACACGTGGATGTGTTCGTGTGGCCAAGAACTCTGTTGTTGTTGTTCTCTATATATATAGTAAATGATCGAAAAAGTGAATTAATTAAATACAAGCAAGTTGACCAATTGGATGCAACAATAAAGCGTTGATTTGGTTGACTTTTGGCGTATATATATTTAATTAAATCAGCGCAGGAACACCGTACTCATATGCATATGAAGAATAGATAAGACTTTGGCCGAGTTAAGCAATTTACATATATTTCCCTTGGAAGTTTGTTTAGTTTCTCGGGGAATATGTAAATAGGCATTATATTATGTTGATGATAACCCTAAAGTTGAGGTTTCTTTATCTGTGTGTTATATCATAATCCCGAAACCATCAAAACTTGTTGATGTTTGTTCAAAGTATAATTTTAAACCGTATATAAATAACTTTATAAAAGGCTTAATTAAATGGTTTCAATTCTTTTCTTTTTAAACTTTAAATTCCTACGAGCACAGTCATTTAAATTTAAGTAAACATGGCTTAGTAATAGTTCAGTCTCTTCTATGCATTTCACACTTTGTTCCCTCTTTTTAAAGAGCAAATAAAGCTGCTGGAGAGCTTCTACTGTAAAGATATCTTTGCTTGGCCCATAATGACTACCTGTCGCACCTTCCGTACGGACTTTGTCCACGGGAGAAGTCATCGATTGCCGCTGATTAGATTCCCCCAGCTGCTCCGACCTAATACCTATATACATAGCCATAGCCAGTCCCGATATCTGGCGAATATCTCTCGGGTGGTGCTGAGGTAGCCGCGCGTGTGTTGCCCCAGTCCGTTGCCAGCCGGTGTGGGGTGCAGGTGCGTTGCCTTTCCCGCTTTTCACGCTCTCTTTCAACTTAGCCGAAAAGAAACCCCCCTAATTTGCGAGTGAGTGCGCCGAACGCTGTTTAACGGCCATAAAACGCGGGGTTTACAGTGGCCTTAGGAGGTTTACGAGCTCCGGTATTGTCGGGGCGGTTGAAACCTGCAATTAAAGTTTCGATTACGTAAAGATTACTGCAGTTTTTTTTATTGGTTAAGCATTTGCTACTTGCAGATCAAAATGGTGTCACTGGAGAAGCTGAAACAATTGAGACTGATCCACCTATGCATCGCGCTCACCTTCTTCACCAGTGGGCTGTGCATCAACTTCATCCAGCTGTTGATGCACGTTCTTATAAAGCCCATTGACAAGCGACTCTTCCGGAAGCTGATGTACTATCTGTGCTACTCGCTCTACTCCCGTGAGTATATCCAGCTGCGAATATTCTCCAGAAATCCTTGTTACAAACTCTTTGCTCCCTCACAGAAATTGTCTTTGTGGCCGATTGGTATGCGGGCAGCAAGCTGACCGTCTATATGGACAAGGATGACTACGAGAAGTATGCTGGCAAAGAGCATGTCCTGCTGATCATGAACCACAAGTACGAGATTGACTGGCTCAACGGCTGGATGATCTGCGACAAGCTGGGAGTCCTTGGCAACTGCAAGGCCTATGCCAAAAAGCCCATTCGCTATGTGCCCATTATCGGCTGGTGCTGGTGGCTGGCCGAGTTTGTCTTCCTCAACCGCAACTTTGACAAGGACAAGGCCATCATCACGGAGCAACTGAAGGTGGTCTATTCCTATCCCGATCCCACCTGGCTGCTTCTGAATCCGGAAGGTACTCGCTTCACTGCCGGCAAGCACGAGGCATCCGTTAAGTTCGCCCAGGACCGGGGCATGACAGTGCTGAAGCATCATTTGATTCCGCGCACCAAGGGCTTCACCGCCAGCTTGGCTCCCATCCGTGGTCTCTGTCCCGTCATCTACGACATCAATCTAGCGTACAGGCCTACAGACAAGGTGAATATTATTAAAATCTACTAGATTTATTCAGTTTAAAATGTAATTCATAATTTAAGAACCATATAATTAGGCCGGTAAGTTTGACAATAATCGAAATTTAAATTTTGCATATACACTTGTTAGATTAGCTTGATCACCGTTCCTAAACATGACCGTCTACCTATTGCATTGCAATCTAATCTCACCTAGTTTTCAAGGTTTCCGTCTAATTATCTTGTTTAACAAAATGGCAATAATCACCTTTGCGAAATCAGTTTATAGCCACTTTAAATAATCCTGTCAACGGCGTTATCGATTTGAATTTGAATTTTATCAGGGACTAAGAATTTTAGCTTATGATTAATATAGTAGTACAATTATTTTCCTTGTCGTAATTACTTTATATAACACGAATCAAAAAGATTTAAGATTTCTTAGTTTCCAAGCGTATAATTCAAATAATTTTTAACCAGATATAATTATTTCTCTTGCTTAAAATGTATTATAGCAACGACCATTACTTTTAAAGTTAAGTGAATAAAATTCTACTAATGGCAGGTTATTAGGGCCCTAAATTATGTGAGTTTGCTTATATTTGGTGAGAGTGTGAAAGCCATAAAGTTAGTCATAAAAGCAAGTCATACTAAAATTTAAGCTACCATTTTTCCCACTGGTTTCTAATTCTATTTTTATCGCCTTTATAGACCCCATCCACCATGCTGAGCCTGCTGCACGGCAAGTCTGTGGAACCGCACATGCTGATGCGCCGCATTCCCCTTGGGCAGGTGCCCGAGGATGAGACAGAGGCCGCCGCCTGGCTGCAGAATCTGTTTGTGGAAAAGGACAAGATCATTGATAGCTTCCTGGAGACGGGCAACTTCTTCAAGACCTCCGGCGTCAAGGAAGTGGCGACATACCCCATCAAGCCTCGCCTTTCTTCGCTAATTAATTTCGCCTGCTGGGCGGCATTTTCCCTATTCTGCATTTTCTATTACCTGGTCACGTCGCTGCTGGCCGCCAATTGGACGGCCTTCATTACGTCCCTCTCCATTCTGGGGCTCTGTAAGTATTTGCATAAAAGAATCCCTTAACTCATAACTAATTCAATTAAAATACATTCCAGTCTACTGGATGATGGGCCAGGCCATCAACAAGACCCAGATTAGCAAAGGCTCGAGCTATGGAGCCGGATCTGGCACCAAGAAGACGAGCACAAAATAACTTTCAATTTTCCGGCATTTAGTTTTGATTGTTGACGAACTCTCAATTATCTACAAGTGACTTTGTAAAAAGGCAGCCAGCCAGTCCCTCTCACAAATCTCTCTGCTATAAAAAGGATCAATTCGCGACTCCTGGACTGGACTGGACTGAATCTAAAGTGTTTTTGAACAGAAATTAGTGCATGTTTTGTCTAAGTTTATGGTTACGAGGTAACTCCCGCACACTGGAGCCATCAATTTGCGTACATATGTAGTTGGTAGTTGTATACCTAAGTGGAAGTTTAATTGTTTGATCGATATTGTATTTTGGCGAGCATTGCAATAATTAAATTAAACAATAGTATGTGACGAGGTTTGTTGTTTCTGATAATGCAAGCAGTGCACTGATAACGGCCAACAGCTGGTGAGCTACTGAGCAAGCAGTGCTGCGGTATGTATTACTGGCAGAAAAATACCAACTTTTCAGAGTCAAGTAAGTTAAGTACACAAATTTTAACTTTCGCTTATTTCCATAAATAATAATTAAAAAATAAATATCACGCTTACCATAGTTTCCTTGTTATCTTTATCACACCCATACCGCTGAAAGGTCCAAAAGTCCTGTGCCCAAAAGCGATAATACGTATAACCAAAGGTGGAGCCGGAGAGCCACTAACTGCTTTTTATTTTCATCAATTATCTTTACTCCACTTGTTGCGCAGACATAAATTTACTTATCAGCATGTTAAACAGTTTCGTTTCTTATCGCTGTAATGATCAGAAGCAGCGCACGTTCCGTTAGTTCAACTGCTTGCCCTTGGCGACATACAAAAACATATATATATATTCCGAGATAAGCAGTGCTGCTGGTCCCCCCTTTAACTGATAACAAGTGATTAAAAGTTGTGGATCTATATCACTGGCAAGCTGCCTAAAAGAATTCATTTCATTCAGTTGAAATCTGCCGCCTGGTAGAACAAGTTGCCACTTCCTGGCCGGGTCTCTAGTTTTTTAAGATTCCAAAGAGCAAGAGTGTGTTAGTGTAAGTGTTACGATACAGTGTGTTATGGACAAAAGAATACATTTCTATTAATAATAATAATAATAATAATTCTCTTTAAACATATTGTTTTGTTAGTGTTGTTATCCCAAATTAGTTTTTATGGTTTTATTGAAAGAACTCCCTAATAATTCACCTAATAGAGGCTTCACTGTAGGTGTGTGTGTTTATTGCCGGCGTGCTTGTTATAATTTATTTAAGCAGTTCATGACACATTGGGAGCAAAGTTTGAGTGGGCCATAACTCGATATCGCTTGCTGGACATATTTATTAACTATGTACAGACATTCCAGTACATAAACTTCGAGGTGTATTACGTAAAGTTTGCCTAAATTTATATTGGTATTTATAGCTTAGGATGGCGCAACTGAAGGGATTGGGGCGACTGCTGATCGCTGTGACCTTTTTCACGGCCGGCTTCTTTATCAACATTGGCCAGCTCTTTCTGATCTTGGTGGTGAGGCCCTTCGACAAGCGTCTCTCCCGAAGTATTATGTATTATCTTACCTACTCCTTCTATTGTAGTAAGTATCCAATAGTTATTAGATAATTAATAATTAATTGACTCACGATATCTCTCCCTCTCAGTTCTGGTTTGCGTGGCTGAATGGTATGCTGGCAGCAAGCTGAGGGTGTACATTGATCCTGAGGACGAGAAGAGGTTCTTCGGCAAGGAGCATGGCCTGCTGCTGATGAACCACACGTACGAGATCGACTGGCTCACCGCCTGGATGATCACTGACAAGCTGGGAAACCTGGGCGGCACCAAGGCCTACGCCAAGAAGATGCTCCGCTATGTTCCGATCATGGGATGGGTCTGGTGGATGGCCGAGTTCATCTTCCTGGACCGTAACTTCGAGAAGGACAAGATTGTGATCAAGAACCAGCTGAAGGAGGTCTACTCGTATCCGGATCCTGTGTGGCTGCTCTTGAATGCAGAGGGAACTCGGTTTACTCCGGCCAAGCACGAGCTGTCCGTGAAGTTCGCCCAAGAACGGGGTCTTCCGGTGCTCAAGCATCACTTGATTCCGCGAACCAAGGGATTCACCACCAGCCTGCCCACAATGCGAGGCATTTGTCCTGCCATTTACGACATCAATCTCGCCTTCAAGCGGGATGCCGAGGTGAGGAATTCAAGATGATCTTTAACTATTAACCGATGTTAATTAATATTTAATTTTATAGCCAAAGCCCACCATGCTCTCCCAGTTGAATGGAGAGCCCGTGGAGCCGTACATGTACATTCGACGAGTGCCACTGGAGCAGGTCCCCGAAGGCGAAAAGGAGGCCGCTGCCTGGATGCAGGACTTTTACGTGGAGAAGGACAAGATCATTGACAGCTTCCATGAGACCGGAAGCTTCTTCAAGACTTCGGGCGTGAAAGCGGTCCCCGAAAAGATCTACAAGCCCCGTCTAAGCACGCTCCTCAACTTTATTGGCTGGGCCAGTTTCGCCTCTCTAGGAATTCTTTACTATTTGGTCACATCCTTGATTGCGGGCAACTGGTTCGGATTCTTTACCGTTGTATTAATCCTCGGAGGCTGTAAGTCTGGAAAGCTTAACCAGAAATATCTCATTAATGGCTTTTACTCTTATTTTCAGTTTATGGCCTTATGGAGCACGCCGTTAATGCCTCGAAGATCAGCAAAGCCTCCGCCTACGGGGCCACTGCTAAGAAGTAGGATTCTAGCGAAGAGTTTTGTAAACTCGGCAACACTTTTTAAGGAGATGGAGTATATTTAATCATTACTCAACTGCATGACAATAAAAATGAAGTACATTTTGTGGAATGTACAGATGAATGAAGATAAACTGAATAAAATGTACTGAAAATTAATTGATTTTATGGCCAAGAGAGAAGTATATAATTATTATTTGACTTATTTTTTATTAACTTTTTTAACGGTTTTTTAATGCCTTTTTTAAATACATTTGCCTCGATAACATAGCCTGCCTATCGTCACCAGCTGACCGCAAGCAGTTCAAGACAGCTGTCTTGGGTGTATATTTACGGTATTTTTCATCACCACTGATATACTTTTGCTGAAAATTCAAGTATTCCACCGCTCGCCAACTTCGGTCATACTGATTACTTCCCAATTTTTTACAAAAAGTTCCAATGAAAATTAAAAAACATCTTTTCGTACCTTTAATGCAATAATATGTATATATTTATATATATATATAATATATAATATGAAGGTGAGTCGGTGCATCGTTAGTGCAGGTAGCGGTTCGCGACGAATCAGCCGACGAAAGTGAAAAGTGAAACGTAACGAAAAGTATTGGTAGAGAGAGTTCTGTAGAGTCCAGTGTTTTTCCTGGGGCTCAACTGGCATTCAAGGACTGTCCGCAGGACTAGCGACCGCGGGGGTCGGACGTGGGTGGTGCAGGGACCACAAAACCGCTCAGGTTTCTGGCCCCAAGTCCCTTTGTTCGCGTCCCAAAAGAAAGCGGATGGCTGATGACGTTGAAAGCGAGTTACGTTTATGTGCCCCATTGTAAAGGTAGGATTACCTGCCACCGTCCAACTACGAGTGTGTGTGTGTGTTCGAGGAGCTCGGGCTCCTTGGGCAAACCTGATCCTCCGGCTGCGGAGCCCCCGAAAAGTTATCCAGGAAGTGCAGCCTCGGCATATATGTATGCGCTCCCCGATATACATACAGAGATATACTTGCATGCGTGTACAAATGTCGCCACACACCAACGCGTATGTGTATGGGTGTGTGAGTGTGCAAGCGACCGTGTGTGCGTGAGAGCGACAGCTGACGTTGGGGGTATTGCAAGAAGAAGAAAAAGACGAAAGCGAAACTTTTCTGTGCCACTTTATGTGTCGTACAAACGATCATCGGTGTAAATGGGGAAAAAATAACTCTTTTATTTTCATAAACTTGACTCAGACCAATTTTGGTAATAACTTACATATCGCTATATAAACATACATACATACTTATCTCTTAGAAACCATAATTTATTTTTAGAAATTTAATTATCATAATAACTTTAATAACATCCTTGGTATTATATTTCTTTATTGGCTAACGGAGATATAATGAAACTTTAATAATCTTTAAAGTAAACTTGTCAAGTTTTCTTTATTTGGTTACTTTTACTAATTTAATAATATTGAATTAGCTTAGGAAATAAATAAATAATAGGATAGAGTATTAAATGCATCGTTACCCACAGCTTTTCTTCCTTGCTCGAGGCTTTAATCATCTTAATTGATGTTGTTTATGCTTCCCATTCGCAGCATGCCGATTCAGGCTCCCTCATGGACAGATTTTCTGAACTGTCCCATCTGCTGCAATGAATTCGCGGCCAGCCAGCGCTGCCCGGTCAGCCTGGGCTGCGGACACACCATCTGCAAGCTATGCCTGACGACCCTCTACAACCGGCAATGTCCCTTCGACCAGGTGAGTCCTCCCAGCATTCTTCTAAATCCACATGCTCCTACAAGCTCCCTATTTTTTACAGACCGTGATTGTCAGCGACATCGACAACCTGCCGGTTAACCATGCCCTACTCCAGTTGGTCAAGGATTCGGAGCTGCTGGAGCTGGGACCTCCACCGCCCAGTGTCCAGAAGCTTGAGCCGGATCAGCTCAAGTGCTACCAGTTGGGTCAGCGATGCATTGAGGAGCTGGCCCTGCACTTGAAGTCCTTTCTCAACCTGAACGGCAATGGCAATCTCCTAACGCGACCCATGCAACGCAAACTGGTTACCCTGGTCAACTGTCAGCTGATGGAGGAGGAGGGAAGGGTGCGGGCCCTGCGAGCTGCAAGATCCTTGGGAGAGCGAACGGTCACCGAGCTGATACTGCAACACCAGAATCCCCAGCAACTGAGCTCCAACCTGTGGGCGGCGGTGAGGACTAGAGGATGTCAGTTTCTCGGACCCGCCATGCAGGAGGAGGTGCTAAAGCTGGTACTCCTGGCCTTGGAGGAGGGATCTGCGCTCTCGCGAAAAGTGCTGGTCATGTTCGTTGTGCAGCGCCTGGAACCGCAGTTCCCCCAGGCCTCCAAGACGAGTATTGGACATGTGGTGCAGCTGCTCTACCGCGCCAGTTGCTTCAAGGTGTCCAAGCGAGAGGCGGACTCGTCGCTGATGCAACTTAAGGAGGAGTTTCGGACCTACGACGCTTTGCGCCGGGAACACGATGCGCAGATCGTGCAGATAGCCACCGAGGCAGGTCTGCGTATAGCTCCGGAACAATGGTCTTCCCTGCTGTATGGCGACGTGATGCACAAGAGCCACATGCAGAGCATCATCGACAAGCTGCAGACGCCCAGCTCCTTCGCTCAATCGGTGCAGGAGCTGGTCATCGCTCTGCAACGCACCAGTGACCCGGCCAAGCTGGCAAGTCTCCATCACCACTTGAAGTACCTGGCCAACATCGATCCGTGTGCGGAGGTGGCTCCCTGGCCGGATTTGGCTGAAGCCTTGGACGCAGTGCGCCACTCGGTGGTGGGGCTGGTCAACTTCCTTCAGCACCATGGCGTGCGAAAGGCCCAGGATGGAATCAGTGGAAGTGGCAGTGGCGGAGCAGCTACCAGCAATCCCAAGTATAAGATCAGCCTTTGCAGGGACCTCAACGTACGCAGGGTGTGTCCCAGAGGTGCCAGCTGTACCTTTGCCCACTCCCAGGAGGAGGTGGATCGCTATCGTGCTCGTAATCGTGGTAAGCACATGAAAACACCACTGGGTCTGCAGGGTCCACCGGGCATTAGTGGAGGAGCCATCAAGAAACCACTAGGGGAACAGGAGGGACAACCGATGGGCATGCCACCCATGCTGCCTGTGTCGCCGATGCACTACATGAGCTCACCGAGGGGCGGCTATCTAGAGCCCAGTTTGGGCCTCTCCCCCGGAGGCGGAGGACTGCCGCCACAACAACCGCCACCACCGCCGCTGCTTCATCCATCGCACCACAGTCCCATTGCACGACTGATAGTGCCCGGTCGCTATGATCCTCGCTTCACCGGCTACGGCGTGCCACCGCCAAGGAATCCTTCGCCGAGAGACTATCAAGGCAATCCGGGTCCGGGAGCACCTCCGCCTCCGCAACGCAATGCCAACCCACCGAGCTTCAGTGTCAATAACAACATGCACAAGGGCTACATAATGCCCGGAGGCGGTGATGTCTTCCATATGGGCCATCCCTGGGAGCATGCCTACCTGGGACAGCAGCAGCATCCTCAGCATCCCCAGCAGCAGCCACCGTCCAGCAAGCCGAATCCCAGCCGACCGTTGTCGATTTTAGCCGCAACAGCTGATACCTCATTTTATGAAAAGAAACCGCCGAATAGTGTAAACATAGATCTGGACAGAGCCTCGGAGTCCGATGTGGATGTTCTGCCTCTGTTCCGTCGCTCCAACAACAACAACATCAACAGCAGCAACAACAATAACAACAACAACAGCTCCCACACCAACAATAATAACAACAATCACAGCTCTTCGCTGCTATTCTGGAACAATTCGAGCAAGGAGTCAGCGAATTTTGTACGCTCCGATTCCATATTGGACGACGATGCGTCCACGTTTGATGTGCCCACGGGGTCCTCCATTCACAGTCGCTACGGTCCGATTTGTCCGAAGAGCAGCACTGGCTCTGGTTCCACCAACTGGAACAACTGGCTGCTGGAGAACGATATGAAGAACGCCGAGTTCCTGAACGACAAGAGCAGCGATCTGGGATATGGCGGTGGCTACAAGAGCGATAGGAACGATAACTTCAATGCCAGCAAGGTAAGAGGGTGTGGTACGTTGAGCGAGGTGTTGTATAGAGGGTGTGAATACTATTTGCTTTTCTAATCTCTTCCGCCTTTGATACTTAAATTCATTCGATGAGTAGTAGAGCTAGAAATAAATCGAAATTTTTCACCTTTGATATGGCATAGGAAACATAAAATAATAAAATAAAATTACATTACATTTGTGCTCTCTTAGGAATCCCAAATTTTCCGATTTTCGGTTCACCGAAAAGCGATTTATTTCGAGCTTTAGAAGTCATGTTTCAAGGAAGAAAAGATTAATGAGTGCTCAATCCTTAATCCTTTATATTTCTATTCCATGCAGCAGCAGCAGCAACCGATGTGGGGCAGAAAGCCGCAACTGATGTCGGAGGACAGCTTCGAGGGCGGCATCGACAGTGGCATGATGCTGCAGCTGGAGAAGAACCTGGTCGATATTGTCGACCCGGATGACAGCGGCATCAAGGTGGACTAGGCAACAGTCCTGGGCACTCTCTCACCCAGAGGATATTTCTATATAGGGTTTATATATAGAAGGAAGGAGAGTGGGAGAATATGTATAATGCAATCATTTTACACATCGTTAGAAGGTTTGTACCGCACAGTTCAAACTCTTTGGTAGAATTTCAATTGTAACCGTAACTGTAGTTAAAAAACTGATCCGACCGATCCGTTATTGGATCGGAGCCAAAACAAAAAACATCAACTGGGTTGGGTACCGTCTATTAGAATATATTAAATAATTGTCTAATTAGTTCATTGTTCAAATTTTGTGTGGAGAAAATGTGTTTTTGAAATCACGTTAAATGTATTAAGTTTTCACATCGCGGGGAATATATGTTGTCGTCGTCGTAGCAAATGAATAACAAAAGCAAACCGAAACAAAAACTCAAAACTTAGATTGTAAATGTTTATGTCTAGCCTAGAGTTCAGATTCAGATCGTAGAAATCCCCGCAGAAGCAGGAGGAGACGAAAATGATACAGAGTAGTGAGAACGTCAGGCATTATCCGAAGACTTTAAAAACAATTCTACCCCAGACAAGAAATAGAAAGAGATGCACTAAATTATTGTATCGTGATCACAAGACTAAATAACCAAAATCCCACAATAGTGAGTTTTTCCGTCATCCCCTGATTATTTGTGATCAAAAGATGTTTGATTGAATGTGTAATGTGCTGTATACATGCATAGGTATAAACATATATATTTTTTTTAATTATTAACTATATTTCAAAACGCTATTTTTATATACAAAACAAAAAAAAAAAAAATGAAAACTAAAAAATCATAAAACACATACACAAAACACACATGCACACTGAGCCCCACTCTGAGGACACGAAGGCGAACGATCGATCATTTGTATGTGTGCGAAATGAATGTTTATATTTCTTAAAGAAATTTTAATAACGCTATTGTGCGATGTTGTTAACTATTGTACTATATTATATTAAATTTATTGAAAATAAATTAAAATCACGTCCCCAAGCGAGAACACGACGAGAAAGGAGGAGCAAGTGGAATGTCTGACAGGGCTTTGAGAACATTTACACACACCACCTACTTACTCTCTCTCTCTCTCTCTCTATGTCGCCTATATAAATGTATATTTATATAATAGAAACTAACCAATTTGTGCGCTCTATTATTAATATTATATATTAATGTCAGTTGAGCCCGCGTTTTGCTTTCAAGACTTTGTACATCATTTTGATTTTTCGAGGGGAGAAGAACGAAACAAAAGTGACAAAGAGATGAGGAAGCGATGATTTTTTGTAACTTGTATTTGTTAAGCGATGAAATCAGGAACCTTTATATATATATAATTGCTGCGCTTGATCATAGAGGAATACACAACATATACTATATCTTTACAAATATATATATATTTATTGTTAACGATGATGTTTCGATGCCGTGTGTGTAGTAGAATCCGTGTAAGACTATATTCCCCGCCGCGGCGGGGAGTATGTGTTCAGTTGTGACAGCTATAGTTGAAATTGATCGAAGCAATTTAAGAGAAAACAAAATGCGTACATTTAAATGTATATTTTCCTATTACTACTCAGAAACTAAAGCATTCAATGTGAAAATGTATAGAAGAAGAGGGCCAGGCGGAGGCGTACTTAATTCCGGATGGATACAAGTCGGGATCCATGGCGCACCTACTGTCGTCAAGCTCTCCGCCTGGCCTGGGCTGTGGTGAAGTTTTTAGCTTAAACCCAATGGGTTCAGTTCATAATAATAATAATGATAATGATAATAATGATAATGTATTTGTTGCGTTGAGTTTTGTAACTTTATAATTTACAATCAGTCCAGCAACCCGCCAATGCCAATACCCCAAAACTCTGACCGAGGCTCTTTTTGATACAGGTCGTGCCGAGCAATTCACACATACTTACACACAGACATTTTCTATTTACACACACAATGACACACACACACATACACAACACTTATTTAAATGCATATATATTTATATACATATGTTAATTAAATGTATTTTTGGTATTATCACTCAATGTTTCTACCCTAAGCAAATTTTCGAGTTCTGTTAATCAAAGTGGAAAAGAAAAAAATCTATATAAAAAAAAGAAACAATTATTTATTTTATTTACCAATAAATTTTCACAAACAATTTTAGTTCTTTGAGTTGTGTTCTTTTTTTCCTTGTTTTCCTCCAATATAATTTTAAGTTTGCGATGAGATAATGTATGAGACATATCAGAAGAAGAAGCGTAGAAAGGAGGTTAAGAGAGAAGGCTTAGAAGAAAGCAACCAAGAAGCTTAACAGAATAACCACCCGCAGAATAAGACACACCCACAGCAACCACCACCACCAGATAGGAAATTGAATAGATACAATACTTCAAGAAGAAAAAAACCTATAGTTAACGAAACTATCTAGTTACAGACAATCCGCATTACTGTATGTTCTCGATATAAGATATAAGGGTAACGTAAAACACAATATGATATGATATATGTATGATAATAGGCGCTTCTGTTCCTTAACCTAGGGTTAGTGATGTTTAACGATAAAAAGGGACATTTTTGCAGTAGCTCAGAAGATCCAATAAGTCTATTAAGGAACCTGCCAGGAGACGACCGACCGCTTTTCGAACCACCCAATAATAGAACTGCACTGCAATCGAATATACAGAAGTTATAGATAGTTAGCCAGAGGACTCTCTTCCAGCGCATCAAATGTGTTTTGGTGAGGACAATACAAATACTCTCAATTTTAAACCAGGATATACTACTACGCGTAAGAATCTACAGAAGAATGAAGAAGCTCAAGCTCCCGGCAAGGTTACCAAGGTCCCGCCACGCGACTCTCTCTGCGAATAAAGTGTTGCTGTTTTTGGTGTAATTTATAAGTTGAAGATCCTTGAATTGTGATGATGTGAAATTTACAGTTAACATGCGAAACTAACTCCCAGTTCAATGGGAACGAACAAATGTCTTTATATTAAATGCTAAATGATGAAACTAACTATATACGAGTATGATAAATGTATCTAACCTACACACTACACACGACCTATAGCCGGAGGAAGTTGAATATTGTATCATAGAACCATGTATGTGTGTGTGTAAGCAGAGATTGTATTTTACATGCATTCTTCAGGAAGGCTAAAGCTAAAGCTAAACCCTCCCCGACAAACGAGAGAAGGGTGCTTCTACCCCCAAACCGAACCCCCGAATACCTAGGGTCTCTGTCCATGTTTAAGATACCCTAGAAAGGGATTTAGTTGCGGGTTAAATTATATATTTATTTTATATCTGTGCTGGTCCGTCTGTATACAATTTCCATATTTATTTATCATTTTTATAAACTCTTTAACCCATCTTACTTGCTGTCGGCAGCTTTGATCGAGGGACTGGAAGATAAGCCAAGTTTTGCGCTTCTTTCTTTGTTTATTTTTATCCGGACTGCATAATTTCCTTTTCTAGGGTATCCCAGTTTCGGCTGTGTCGAAGCCAGACATCTCTTCTAGTTTTGTGGAATGTTAATCGATAATGTATGTTCTTGGATGTGCTGAAAATAAATATATATTTATCTTCAAAATTCATTGTAAATGTTAGATATGGAAAAAACAAAAGCTAAACTTAAAGAAAACTAAAAACCAAACTCAATTTTGTGTGTGTATGCCTGAAAATTAAATAAATGAAACTTAATCGAATTCTATTTATCTTTGGAACTATTTCTAGCCAAGCAATCCGATCTGTTCTTGCGGTTAATGTGGTTTTACTTTGATTTCTTCTTATATATTTTATTTTATTTATAAATCACCAACCACTTGAAGAGATTATACAATAAAGGGGATATATATATATGTAAAAATCAACGAATTAAACATTCAACTGGGGCTTCCACAGGTCTGGGATCTCCACATCCTGGGTCTCGCCCAGCTCCAGCATCAGGACTGCTCCATTCTTGGCTGTCTCTATGGCCTGGACCAAGTTCCGGGCACAATCCTCGGCCTTTTGACGCTTCACCTTGCTGAACATGGCCAGCATGGGGGTCTCGTAATCAAAGGTTGTCTTATTGCCTATATCATCCAGCAGGCCAGTGTCTGTGAATCCCGGACAGATGGTAATAAATCCCACGCCGGAATGAGCATAGTAAATGGGGTTCTAAAGGGAGATTTTGGATTACAATATAGAAAATAAAATAAAATCCACACAAACTCACAGCCAAGGCCCGGGTAAAAGTGGTAACTCCTGTCTTGGCTGCCGAGTAAATGGCCATTAAAGCCGTGGGCTGCAGACCAGCCACCGAGGATATATTCACAATGACTCCACCCCGGCCACCCTTGGCCTTGTCCATGTACTCCAGGGCTGTCAAGGTGCTGTGGATCACGCCCAGCTTAAAACGTTCAAAATTAGTAGTTAATAATTAGCAAATAATTAGAATTTCAAGCCACAAATCTCCTCACCAGATTGATTTGTATGGTCAGATCGATCAGGCGATCGTTCATCAGTCCACTGCCATTGACCACCACATCAAAGTGACCCAATCTCTCGGCGGTGGCCTTGTAGGCCGCCTCAATGTCCGACTTCAGGGTGATGTCCACTTTTTGGTAGAATATATCCGTGTCAGAATGGTTGCTCTTCCACTCAGCCAGCACTTGGCTATTTTCTGTTAAATCAAATATGGCCAGCGACTGGAATGGAGCAGGTAATTAATGCCTTACTCCAGTTTGATGCGATCGGTACCTTTATTTGCCGCTGGAGCAGCTCTTGCACACATTTCTGGCCTATGCCTCCGAATCCGCCAAGGTAAACCACATTCTTGCCGGCCAAATTCATGTCTCGCTGTTTTGAAACTTATTTGCTTGTTTCGGTTTCGGTTTCGGATTCCGTGCAATTCTGTCGGCGGCAATTGGCAAACTAAAGATCGCCACAGCTAGCACCCTTGTCCATTGGTTCGGAGAAGTGCTAACGACCCCATCGCTATCGCTCTCCGTTCTCGAATCTCCGCTCTAACAAAGCTTTTTGGACGATCTTACTCTCGCAGAGGAAGCATTATTGTATTAATTATAACTGCATAACTGCATTAAGCTTGTAATAAAGAAGAGCTTGTAAAAATAATGATAAATACTTTTGGGGAATATATAAGAAACATTCAATGTTTTGCTTACTTTTAAGATATATTTTAATATATATTTTTTGTAGTATATATTCATATTTAATATATATTTCTGTGTTTTTCTGGGGTTTTTAATGCAAGTTTTTAGAGAGAGAGTTTGAAGGAGAACTTTTATTATCTTGTTTTGATAGACTATGTCATTTTTCTCATTCTTTTTACTGCAAGTTGGTAAACAGAGAGAACAGATTTACTATTTTGATTATACAGAATTTTTAAAGCCTAGTACTTTGTTTGAGAACTTAATTGAAAAGTAAATTTGTTCAACACAGGTGAGTACACCAAAAAAATCAGATATCATCAGAGGTAAACACATTGTCAAACTAATACCTGATGATTACATATAAAGTTATATCTACTTTCTTAAATATGTATTATAATTATTGTTTACTAACATGTATTTTTATACAATTTTAATAATATAATACTTACCTTCTTCTTCTTTAAAAGACTTTCTTCTCATTCCATCGCTTCTTCAACTATTTATCCACTCCACAGAGTTATTTGTGTCAGCTCCCGAACTGAATGTGTTACTGACACCGACATCTGGTAATGGGATATATTTGTTTATTGGTTAAATGCGAACAAATCGATTTTCCCCATTTGTGTTCCGCCCTGAATCCAGGTTGCGGTTGGCACATCCGTGGAGAAGCCTCTTCCACCTACAAGTCGAAGAGGCAAGCATACAAAGTATCTTTTGGAAGTGGAAGTGTCGGGCAATTACGTAACCAATGGATCCGTGTCTCAATATTAAGTTCACTATTGCAGCATCCGTGCGGTAGCGTACCGGAGGCCCCAAAAGGCAATCGACACCAATCGGATCGCGGGGGATCGACTTGCGGATTTCGAGGTCATTGTGCAGACTGGGTGGCAGAGTGGGTGGCAGAGTGGGTGGCACGCCTCGGGTTACCCGCAGGTGGTGGTATAAAACACCCGCCGAAGACTGGCTGCGGCATCAGTTCAAGCATTGAGATCTGAAGAAGAGGATGCACTGTTTCACGTGGACGATTCTCGTAGGCCTTCTGGCCATCGCCTCAGCTGCCGGCGGAGTGCCCCAGCGGCAGAGTAGTGGCTACCAGGAGCAGGACACGGCCAGAGCCTTTTACTCGTACGGTTACAGGGACGACAGTGCCGCCAGGGCAGAGTACTCCTCCCGGGACGGCACTTCCAGGGGCTTCTATTCCTACGTCGATGCCAATGGTAAGCTTCAGACTGTCCGGTACGAGGCCAATGGCATCGATGGCTTTAAGGCGGAGGCCAGCAATCAGCCCCAGCCGCCTGTGGATGAGGGAAAAGCCCCACAGCCCGTTACCGACACGGAGGAGGTGCAGCAGGCTCGCCTGGCCCATCTGAATGCCCTAAGGGATGCCAGGGATGAGGCTTTGGCTGCCAGTTTGCGCGAGGAAGCGGCTCGCAGGCAACAGGAACAGGCGAGGAATAACAATGAGGATCAGCAGTCCGGGGAACAGAGTCTCAGCGACGAAGATGCAGCCATCCTGGAGAGAGTTAGAGCTGAGCTGGAGGCCATGTTGGCTGAACGCCAGCGAGCGAGCAATCTCCCCCGAAACAGGGAAGAGGAGGAGCAGCGACAGGATCAAGATCAGAGGCAGGAGCTCAGACCGGACCTGAGAGAGGAACAGAGGCGTGATCAGAGACTGGAGGAAAGGCAGCGACAGGATCAAAGGCAAAGTTTGCGGCAGGATCAGCGTCAAAGTCAACGACAAGATGAGAGACAGGATGAACGGCGGGAACAAGGACAGAGGCAGGATCAGCGTCAAGATCTGCGTCAAGATCAACGCCAAGATCAGTCCCGTAACGAGGAATCCCTGCGAGACTCTACCAACAGCCGGGAGAATGATCGCCAGATCGATCGTCCAAGCTTGCAGATTTCCTCCAATCGCGACAGTGATGATCTCCGCCTGCGCACCATTTACTCCCTGTCCGATCTCAGCTCCAGCAGCTACCTGAAGCTCGGGGATCTGGCCAGTGCCGAGAAGCTGCTCGAGGATCGCCTGGACAACACTGATCTCCGTGTGCCAATTGGCGCTTATTACACCCTGGTCTCTCCCAACACCAAATACAGTGTGACCACGCCCACCGAGCTGAGAACCCTGCGTCCTGTGGCCCTCAGTCGCAGCTTGTTGGTGAGCAAGCGCAACTGAAGAATCCAAGGATTGGGGGAAATAAATTGAGGAAATGAATCTAGGCCGGCTTATGATTGCGGGATGATTAAAGTATAACCATGATGTGTTTATATTCATGAATAAATGCAAGACAGTGCACCATTGTGCCAAATTTAAGGTGTATTTTCATTTATATATTGGGTTAAAAAATATTAATATTGTTTCTATTGAAACCATCAAGAAATCGGTTAGGAACTTTACCTAAGAAATATTACGTTCAGCTTATTTTAAATTCAACACTTTCCCCTTTTTTTTACATTTAATTTAAGCAAAGTCCCTTAATTAAATTTCGAATTTGCATCATTTATTGCTCAACAATTAACAGAGATATGTATTTCAGAGAAGATTCGATCTGGAAATCAAGCCACTGGCAGGTAGTTCCTGGCGGGCGTCTGGGCCTGGCTCTTGGTATGATAGTTGTAGACGAATCCCGTCGTGGGCTGATAGATATAAACCGGCTGGGAACGAACGGCGATGGGAGATGGCGGCGATATCACCTTGATCTTCTTCTCGCCGAGCAATTGATTGCGCAGCTTCTCGGCCTCGAAGCGTTTGAAGAATGCCACCTTGGCGGCTGCCACCTCGGGAGTATCCTGCACCGGCTGCGGACCAAAGGAAGTGTCTCCGGCCAGCCTCAACTTGGCCTGCTGATGGGCCTCCAGATGCTGGGCTCTTAGGGCTGCCACTTCAGGAGTTTCCTGATTTGCCTGCTGATTCGGAAGGTTGGAGGTGACGTGGAAACCTTCGGAGTCAGCTACATAGTCCACCGTCTGGGTGGCGCCATCAGCACTCAGGTAGGAGTAGGTACCACGGATCACTCCGTCCAGAGTTCGGGTCTCGTGCTTGGAGTAAAGTGGAGCCATGTATCCATACGAGTACTGACCATGCTCGTCCTGGGTGTGGTATTGACTTATGGTATCTCCACTGGGCGGCGGTGCTCCGTACTCCAAAAGAGGCGATCCCATAGCCAAGGCAAGAGTGGTGAAGATCAGGCAGATGTTGAGGAAGTGCATCTTAAGCTCGCTTCGGTTGTGTAATTTTTTTTGGGGGAATTACTTTTAAGGCGCTGCTAGTGTGGTGGACTAGTACTCGCTCTAGAGAACTCTGTGCTGGGATCGGCTGGGGATTCTGCCTTTTATAGGCGGCGGCACCTCCTGCCGAAAAAATTTACAATTTCGTGCGTTCTCAGGAAGGTCGTCCGGTCGGGTTTTACTTTCATATTCCACCAGCCCAGGCCTGGCTGGATTATTGTTCCTTTTTCCTTTTCCTCTTCCTCAGCTTCCTCTTTGGTTTCCTCTGCCGTTGCCCTGCCCCCCTCTTGTCGCTACTTTGCCCTCTTATTGTACATAAATATTTTGTCGATTTCGATTTCAACAAGTTCAGCATAAATTTGAGCACAAAAGCCGCAATTTGTTTTCATCTGCGGCAGGGGCAGCAACGCGTATCTCATTGCATCCGATGGGATCGTTGTACGTGGACATGTTCGGAGACAACCAACAACGTTCCGCAATGCCACAAAGCAAGAACTTAATCAGGCTGCTTTTCACAGAGTTCGGAGTTTACACTGAGACCAAAGGTTTGCAGAAAAGTAGACAACCATTGGTGGTTTAACATGAAAACAAAGGTAAAGTGAAGGTAAATTTTAATGTTTTTTTTTTACGAAAGATTAAAATTTACTCACAAAAAAAATATTTTAAAACGTTGTAATGAAATGAAAAAGAATAAATATTTTCGTCAACATTATACTTTTAAAAATAATAGCAGCTGTTTTTCTAATAAAATACATATTTCTATTATTATTTGACACCCTTGTCATGCTCAGTGTAAGCCTGGGATCGTCATGGAGGGGTCAAGGAACCGGGTTGGGCTACGGGACATGCCGGCTACCTTTTCCAGTTTCAGTTATTTCGGTTGCTGCCTCTTCACTGGTTTATGCTGCTATTAAATTTAATTGAAATCAAAACTCGCCTCACATTTATGAAGAGTGAATGCTGCGGTATGCCATGCTGATGGCGGGGCACTGGGGCCAAAAGGTTGAGGTAGGACAAGGTCCAGAGTCCCATCCAGGGGATCTGGTCTTGGGGTTAAACTGCATACGAAGGGTTAAGTTCAGCCCGGATGCTTTGCCTCAGGTAAAACCAAATACATAAATAAAATTCTTAATCAAAACAAATACATATAAACTATAAATTCTCCTGTTTAAGTTTAGGTAACAAAATAAAAGAAAATGCAACTCAGACTGATTGAAATTTTTTTATTTAAATTCGAAACTCTGGAATAATGAACCGAAATTCAGGCAATGGAAACTGTTCCTGTCGCTTTAGTAGTAGAAACGCGGAGAGTAGTACCTGGGGACGGTGTATCCATAAACCGGGGTTGCTGGCACCACCACATGACTGCGAGCCACTGGGATCTTGGCCAGGACTTGGTTGCGCACCGCCTCATCCTCGACGCGTTTCAAATGCAGAGATTTGGCTGCAGCCACTTCCACGGTGTCGGTAACGGGATGTGGCAATGGAACATGGCCACCATGGGATCCTTCTACGGGTGAGCCGTATTGCTCCACGGGATGATGTACCTCCGGCTGAACACTGCGACCAGTCTCCACGACAGTTGGATGATGATGGGACTCAACAGGATGCTGAACGGGAACTTGATGTGAGACAACGGGATGTGGGACCACTGCTGAATGCTCCACAGGATGGACTCCACCTGGGCTAGCACTTCTTCCGGAGATTCCCAGTGATTCCAGGGGGACTATAGCCTTGGGCAGATTGGTGGCCGCCACATGGAAACCCTCGTTGTCGGCAACATAGTCAACAGTTTGGAGTTTGCCCGCCGCATCCCTGTAGCTGTAGCTGCCCCGGGTGATGCCATCTAGAGTGCGGGTCTCCTGCTTGCTGGATAGCGGCTCCGCATAACCGTAGGAATACTGACCTAATTGATCTTGGGTGATGTACTGCCGCTGGGTGGGTGTGAACACGGCAGAACCCTCGGCGGAGTATACAAATGGATACGTGGTGGCGTACAAAGCCAGACCGTGGGCCAAGCTCATGCTGGCCAATAACAGAAGAGGATACTTCATGGCTCTAGGAGGTGAGAATCCTGCAGGTGCGTCGAGTGTGTGTATGTAGAGTGCTAGTTCAGTGGTAACTGTTGGCTTTGATCCTAAGACAGCATCCTTTTATACCCAGCAGGTTCTCGATCGAGTTCTAGTTCTGGTTTAAGCTTGCCTCCTCCTGCTGCATCAACTTCTTAAAGGGTTCTTTAGCACTTGGAGAATAAATTTGGTGATTTAATAATAAATTGTTTTAAATTTTTATAGAAGAAATAAGGTCCTTAGATATACATAGCCCCCCTTATTTTTAAACAGTGACTATGGCTATTTAAGACAATGTTAAGACTTTAAA
>JAEIIL010022167.1:0-13540 GCA_018905715.1 Drosophila lini
ATTTCATTGATATTTCAGTTCTCTGTACTATATAGTTTTTTTTAGTCTTGACCATTGGAGCGTTACGAAATGTATATATGTACTTATATAGTATATACATATGTTCATATACATAAACTATATTGACTGTGACCAGAAAAAAACAGACAAACACACACATTTTACGCCCATGTGTATATGCAAATCTGGTCGCTTGTTAAGCACACAACACACACCACCGGGGGACACGGGCAAATAAAAGCCATCCATAAATTATGTTTAGAAAAGATAAAAATTCAAATATTTTTCCGGCCAGATTTCTTTCTTACCACCGCTCTTGTTTTTTAAAACGTGACGCAAATTTCTGGGAGAGGCGTTGTCCGGTGTCTTCAAAAAAGAAAAAAATGTAAAAATAGAAAAAGCCGAGAAGAACAACACCATTCAAGAGTGTTTGCTTGTCTGCTAGTATAGATGTTTTTTTAGGGGAATGCAATCGAAGATCAACACATCGCTGACAGTTCAATCAACCTTTTGATTTGGCGCCGGCCGCCTCCTGTCTCTCGTTGGTTAATTGTTTGCCAGATAGCAAAAGGAAAAAAGTCGGCATCGACATCAACACCAACATGTTGCCAGAGTCTCTGTCTCAGACGGCATCAACAGGTCGCTTTTGGCCCGGCCACAACTTTCAGCTTTCACTTTTTTTTCGTGCACCTTTTGTTTTAGCCAAAAGCAAATGCACACCTGTTCCCCGGTGTTTGTTTGTTTTTTTTTTTTTTCTTGTTTTGGTGTCGCCAAAAGCTTATTGCTTTTTAATTGCCTAAAGCGACCACGTCACCTGGGCTTGGTCACAACCAGGCTTAGGTTGTTCTAAGACTTGGCCAAAATCACCCTGCGAATTTGCCTGAATTTCGATAAGGTTTCGCAGAGTCACTTGGCACTCAAAGATAGTCTCTGGTTCGTATACAAATCAATTACAAGTAATGAGCCCTGACTCATGAATGCATATCGAAGAACCCCATCACAGATAGAGGGAGATTATCAGTGGGCGTGGACTCTTATAAAGTGAATCACCTGAGAAATGGTCTGATTTCCAGGGGATATTTTTTTTTTAGGCAATTTTTAGCAATTCTATTATCAAAATTATTTGACCAAATTTTAATAAAAATTACTAAAAATTTGTTTCTCAATTTTTTTAACAAATCAAAGTTTGAAAATTGCCTAACTCAGCCAAAAAGACGCCAAATTCAATTCGGAAAACTTTTCTGTGCTAGTTTTTTCTATGTTAACAAATCTGCATACTGCATTTTTTAATTTGAAGAAATAAAATTTTTTAGTTAATTTTTGGTAATTTCAACAATTGAACCCCCTATAAAATTTTGAAAAAAATTTCGAACATTTTTTTTTTGTTTGGACATGGTTGGAAAAACTCCCCTGTTAATTCTGATCAAGAATATATATGATTTATGGGGTCGCAAATGACTTCTTCACTGCGTTTATGCTTTCTGACTGAAATTCTTGTACCCTCAATAGGGCATAAAAAATTTTAATATTTAATTATAATTTTATATAATATTTTTGAGAAAATGAAAGCTTAAAAGTATAATAAATAAGCCAGAATGGTATTCATTTTAATTAATTTCAGTTGTGGCTAATCAGTCTCGCCTGCTGATCAAGAATATATAACATTTGATGTATAGGGAAATGACTGCTATAATTTTGACTTCTTATAAGTCAAATTAATTTTAAATTCATTTCTTTCTCTGCAGTAAATTTTAAAAATTCATAGATTAATTAGACGGAGAACTATCTCACACAACGCAACCATTCTATTCCATTCATGGTATATGCATTCAGATTCTGTGCTCAATTGAAGGTGACATCATGTCATGCTCTCACACCAAACACACAGCGTGGCCTTGAAGAGGCGCCTTCAATTGGAGATCACGATCTGGGGGCTTAGTTAATAGAAATATTGATGAGAAATCCATTAGGAGAGAGACTATACTTGATTTCTTTAGATCCTTACGAGGGGGAGAGGCAAATGAAGAGGGTTTTAAGCTTATAGTAAGGTTACTAAGAAGCCTTAAAAACCCTTTTTAAATTACATTACATTATATTATATTATTATTTAGTCTTTTATCATACTTATTTCTCTATTCCCCCTCTACTCACAGGTGCTGGGCATCATCTGCATGGCCCTGGCCGCTCCGCCCATGAACTCAGCCACCTCGTTCTTCATGTTCGTGATCGTGATCTCTTTCATCATCACCATCCTGCTGATTGCCGCCTACTTCCTGGGCATTCGCGAGGCCCTCAACGTGGCTGTAAACTGGATATTTTCGGTAAGTAATTATTTAAATTTAATATAAGAGAAACAATACTCACTCTATTTGAATTTGACAGGAACTGATCACCACCGCTGTGCTGACGCTGCTGTACTTCATCGGCTTCATTGTCCAGCTGGCCAGATGGTCGGACTCTGCCGCCAAGGGTGCTGGCTCTAACACGGCCGCCGGCGTCTTTGGTCTCTTCAACTTCCTGGCCTATGCGGCGGGCACATACTTCCTGTTCCTGGCGCACCGTTCCGGGGCCACCCATTAAATCCGAATTGGAGCTGGAGCGACGAAGGATGGCCGAGTTGGAAGCTGGAAGATTAGCTTAGAATAATGTCTAATTGTTAACAGAATAAGTGCAAGTCGAGCTTACTTGTTTGTAATTTCGTCTCTTTGCTTGTGAACGTATCTATTTTTTTTTAAATTTGTTTTGTTGTTACGAGTAATTTATGATGAATGTGTGGAGGAGGACGAGGAGGAGGAGCAGGAACATACATCGTCAGCTCAATGGAAAGCCCAAGCCTTTCTCGACTTGATTTGTTTTTAATGTTATTTTTTAATGCCTAACTTTAACGCCGATGCTAACATTTAAGTTGAAACCCACCAGCACACACACATGCACACACGAGACTACATGGGGTGGGTCGCCTGGTCCAAAGAACCCAGACTATGGATCTGGATCTATATAGTATCTAAAACCAAATCCCCTTTAACAACTTTGCATTTTTATTAAAGGTTATATTTATTAAAGGACTTTTTTATTGAAGGTTTATAGAGGGATAGCGCAGGTTGAGAAAATTTGAAAAAATCGTAGAACCAATATACTTTTTCTGAACTTTAAAACCTATAAGTCACGTTTTTGAGATATTTCATCTTAAGAGTGCAAAAAATACAATTTTTTGGGTACTTTTGAGGTGCTAAACCTTTGATTGAACCTGTATTGATTCAAAACGAACGCTTAATATCTGTTTTTAAAATTAAAAAAAATCCTAATGGATCTTGGAGATATTTTTAAATATCTTTTAAGTTTATATTGTAATTTTTTCAATATCTTAAAAACTATTTTTTAAGGGCCAGAAAATTTCTTTATGATGCGTTAACGATTGCTTAAAGGAACAAAAGTTATAGCACCTTTAAAAATATCCAAAAACCATTATTTCCACACGTTTAAGTTTAAATATTTTGAAAACTGACGTATAGGAAATTTGCTAAAACCAAATTCGAGGTGAGAGCATGGAAAAGTACTGAAAAAGTAAGCTAAGTAAGTAAGTCGAACTGTGTAATCTGTTGCTGGGAAAATATTGTTACAAAAATATTGTTTGACTTTTTCTCTATTTCCCTCTACTCTTTTTCGCTTTTAGCACCTTAAAATAGTAAATCTTTAATTTATTTCCACTTTTAACTGAGCCAAAAAGTTGCCTAAAGTTCGATTTATGATTACCGAGGGTAAAATATAGCCAAGTATTCATAGTCACGGAGAAACGCTTTACCCAAGTTTAAGTCTGTTTCATATTTAACGAAAGGTAAATGATATTGGTGAGATTATTTATTGCCTAAGGTAAAGGCGACCTGCCCTGGACACAGACACAATAAACTTGCACTGGAGCTACACACACACACATAGAAAAAAATGCGAAGCAAAAGGAGTAACAAATAGCGCCACAATGAGTTAAGTTCAATAAAATATTTGTATTTTCTCAAAATCACTTCATAATTTTGACCTTGAACAAAAATGCAACAGTCCAACAAATGATCTCGCAGCGCCCTTGGGTCTCAGTGGTCTCCATCTCTCAACTTCCTTGAAGCAGCTAACTCTGATTTGGTGGATGCTTCTGCTTCTGGTGGTGATGGTAATGGTGCGTTGACTAGATGTTTGAGCTTATGATGACCGATGGTATTTGGCTTTGTGACGACACGCGACTGATGGTCCGCCGGCTGTTTCCAATTCCAGCTTCTTAGTATTGACCAGAAATCGGGATTAAAAGTACTTCTTCATTTCATCGTAAAGTGCCAACACCAGAGCACCGCCCGTGCCTCTGAGAACATTGGAGAATGCTCCTTTGAAGAAGGCACCCGCACCCTCCTGCTTGGCAATTACCATCCAACAATGGGCGGTATTCTTGTAAATCATCTCCGACTTCTTCAGGCCCGACTGCATCATCATGCGACGCCTAACCGTATCGAACGGATAGGAGGCAATGCCCGCTATGGTGGTCACCACCTGGGCAATTGCCCAGCTCACATAGAAGGGTGTATTCTTTGGATTGGGCAAGTAATCGCGGCATGTGTCGTAGAAGCCAAAGTAGGCGGCACGGTAAATAACAATGCCCTGCACGGATACGATGAAGCCACGATAGAGACCAATGGGGCCGTCACTTTTGATCACCTTCACCAGGCAATCGATGAGGCCATTGAATTCCCGGGAGCCGCCTTTGCCCACATCGGCGGCCAGACTAAAGGGAGAGGGAGCAGGGAGAAGGATGGGTATAGGATTAGGTAACGAGTTTTAAGAAAGCTAGATAGCCTCTAGATTATGTATATGTTCAGGGATTGCAATAATAAAACTATAAATAAAATAAAAATTGAAAAAAGAAATACAATTTACATTGTTACTTGCGATCCCTGTTATATTAAAGCCCCCACAAAAAAAAAATGTAATGATAACTCACCGGGTTCTTGCAAAGTCCAGGGGATAAACAAAACATAAGGACGTTGCACCGGCGGCACCACCAGAGGCCAAATTGCCCGCAAAGTGACGCCAGAACTGCTTATGCTTGTCAACGCCTCCGAGGAAGACCTGTGTAAACAAAACGAGAAATCACTCGAAAGAGGTCGAAGATCGAAGAGCTCCGGTGATTGCTTACCGTTTTATACACATCCTTGAAGGCAAAATTCAGGGCCTGCGTGGGGAAATACCGTATAACGTTGGCCAAGTTACCGCGCCAAAACGACCCGAAGCCCTGCTCCTTGGGTATGCGAACAAAAGCATCAACAATGCCCTTGTAACGCTGATCCGCTGCTATTTGTTTGGAAACCTCCTGCACTTGAAGCAGTAGCTTAACGCGCTCAATGGGCGCCACAGCCGTTTTGGCAACCGCCGCCGAAACGCCGCCCATCATAAAATCCATGAGAAAGGACTTGAGATCGCCCTTTCCACCACCGCCACCACCGCCTTCTTCACCCATTGCTGAGAATTATTAGCTGCTTTTGGTTATTGGTAAAAAAAAGAAAGAATTGAAGATTGTAAAACGCGGTATAACAACGTAAAATTTTGATATAAACGAATTTTAATAATTTTCAACTTATTAACAAACTGAGATCCGAACTGACGCAGGCCTGACGAGATTCTAAGCACAGAAGGTTGTCGGTTCGATTCAGGTGCGATGGAGTTGTCTTGGCCAACTTTGATGTAGATATTTGGCTGAGTGTTAGCTGAAAGGGGTTGATCCATGTGACAGGCGTTCTTTTAAAACAAAGAATATCGAAAAATTTAAAATTAAGGAAGCGATTATGTAAAAACAAAATAAAAATATATTTTTCAATTTTTTTATACCGTCACATGGTTCAGTTCAACCCCCTTAACCCTTGGACCCAACCAAGGTCAGATGTAGGCTATTTACTGCCAGGGCAATATATACCCAAACATATGCACACAAATCTCGCTGGTCATAAATAAAACACAACATTGTACTATTTTTATCAATTTTTATATATTTTTAAACCAACCTAGGTTGAGTTTGTTGTTTGTCGAGTCGTGTCGTGTCGGAGGCTAAAGAATCTCTACAGATCTTCGGTCGAGATTCTTTAGGTACTCCTATCGATAACACTCTGGTTTTTTGGCTGTGGAGATGGCGCGACCCAGCAGCATGACAGATAGGATATAATGGATATAGCCTAACCCAAACTTAACAATACTAATCAATATCAATATCGTCGCTATGTTCGTTCGTCTTTCAGTGTATACTGGGTGCTCCCATGAGCCGAGTCGTTTCCTCTTCTCCTAGCGTATTTATTTCTTTTGTTGCTGTTTTACCGTTTGCTTTTTGCTTTGTTGTTCTATTGATTCTGGCCATCCATCGTTCCCAGTTATTATATATAATATAATTTCATAATTATATCTGTGGGGGGAAGGGCGAGGGAAAAAAGGGGGGGGATTCTTATTGCTTGCCGTTGTTCTTGCTAAGGTGATTTTGGTTTGCAGATCAAACATTTGCTGTTGCTGTTGCTCTTTCAGTTATCTAACATAATTATAGCTGGTAGTGTTTAGTTTTCTTGTTTTTGTTTTGTTGTTGTTGTATGTAGTTGTTGTATTTTGCTGTTGTTTTGTTTGAATAATTTAATAATTTAATTTACAAGAACTTCTTGATCTCATCGTACAACACAAGCACGAAAGCACCGCCAGTGCCTCTGAGAACGTTGGAGAAGGCGCCCTTGAAGAAGGCACCAGTGCCCTCCTGCTTGGCAATGGTTCCCCAGCAGTGCAGTGTGTTCTTGTAGATGATCTCGGTGGACTTGCGGCCAGACTGCATCATCATGCGACGACGCACGGTATCGAAGGGATACGAGACGATGCCAGCAACGGTTGTCACAACCTGGGCGATGGCCCAGCTGATGTAGATGGGTGTGTTCTTGGGGTCGGGCAACATACCGCGAGCGGTATCGTAGAAGCCGAAGTAGGCGGCACGGTAGATGATGATGCCCTGGACAGACACACCGAAGCCGCGGTACAAGCCGACAATGCCGTCGCTCTTGAAGATCTTGGTCAAGCAGTTGCCCAGACCGGTGAATTCACGCTGACCACCCTTGCCAGTATCAGCAGCCAAGCTGGATTAAAGAAGGAAAATATAACTTTAGCACATTTTACATACATTTCCTAGTTTTGTTACAAACTCACCGAGTACGGGCAAAGTCCAAGGGGTAGACAAAGCACAGAGAGGTAGCACCAGCGGCACCACCGGAGGCCAGGTTACCGCAGAAGTAACGCCAGAACTGGGTGTTCTTGTCAACACCTCCCAGGAAGACCTAATTATGGATAAGAACAGCAAAATTAGAATTAAAATGTCTGTCGCTAGTTGACCAAAAAAAAATATATTTTACCTGCTTGTACTTGTCCTTGAAGGCAAAGTTCAGAGCCTGGGTCGGGAAGTATCTGATGACGTTGGCCAAGTTACCGCGCCAGTACGAGCCAAAACCTTGTTCCTTTGGAATGCGGATAAAGCAATCAACCATGCCCTTGTACTGCTTGTCGGGGCTGATTTGTTTCGAGATGTGCTGAACCTGCAGGAGCAGCTTCACACGCTCAATGGGGGCGACGGCAGTCTTTGAGACGGCTGCGGAGATGCCTCCGGCAGCGAAGTCCTTGACGAATCCAACAGCATCGAAATCCTTGCCCATTTTGCTGTAAACACATATATATAGGGGTGATGGCACCCAAACTTTCAATTAATCGTCGTCTCGACATCTCCTCCTTCACATTCTCTCTTTTGATTTCTTGATGGAATGATCACCTCTGTGGCGGTTTGATTGATTGATTGATGGTTGGATGGATGCTTCATACACGGGTGGGAGTTCCCCATGCGTTGCATAATATTTTACGATTTACGGTGTACGATATACGGTTTACGATTGATGAACGAACGAACGATAATGATGGATTCACTTTTTATACACAGGTATATATAATAATAGCCCAAAAGCCAAATAAAAATGTGAGTAAAATAATGATACAAACCAAAAGCAGGAGACATGCACATTTCTTTTTGTTCTTCTTTCTTTTTTCACACTATGTACAACACTTGTTAAATGAATGGGGTTAAAACGAAAACGAATGGGTATAGCGAGAAATAAAAACGTAACGAGAGCGCGGGAAGGTTAAAACAAGCAAATTATAGTACAACTTATAAGTAAAACCAATGATTGATTAAATGTGTTTTGGAATATGGTATAAAATGGGGTTAAGAAACTAAGAGTTTTTTTGTGATCAAGAGTTACAAACAAATATACATAAATACATACATAAATGAATAGATAATAGAGAATAGAATGTGGGGTTAGTTTTGTGAGCGGTAGTGACTTGTTTAGCTTTTCTCCTAAATTACTCATAAATTTCTGTATTGGTATTGATATTGGTATTGGCTAGAACCGGTTAACGTTTGCAAAAAATATATAATAACCCAACAATTAAAGGCCGGCTGAACTTGCCACGTGGTTTAAATAAATGGCAATTTCAGTGTATTCGGTTTGAGTGCCAACCAGTTTGGAGCCCCAACTCAATAAAGAGTTGCCCTCGAAATTTAAGAGAAGCTCCTCCACTGAAATGGTTACGTGGCATGGCCGCCGCTTGTGTTCAACTCTTTCCATTTACTGTGCATCTTGCTCTTAGTTGTTAATTGAAACTGCATTTTTCTAGTTTTCATTCAGCAAGAGCAATAATGTTTGCATATTTGGATTGCATAATTGCCACACTCAAGGCAGAGAACAAAGAATAGAGGAAAGTTCAATGGAAAATTCGGTGTATGGGTATTGGCGCAAGTGAGAGTAGGATGGCTATAGGGGCCAAAACTTTTTTCTTTTCTTTTTTTTTGGCAGCTGGCTTTTGCCATTGAAGCGTGTTCGATAATTTTAGAATTTCAAGTGTGCAAAGAAGAAGCGCCAGCAGCAGCACCAGAGCTAGAAGAGAGCGTTTCACTATATTTCAGCGAAATTCAATTAGCATATTCTAGGCCGCACCGCACCGCCTTTCATTGATGGGTTTATGTAACACTTGACAAAGACAAAGAGACACGAACAAGAGCGAAACTTGGCTTGCTTTCTCTTCAGTGTCCCCTCGCTCTTTGGCCAACTGTTCTATGGTGGTTATCTAATCGGGGCTGAAGAGAGCCCCAAAGCTTTTGCTTCGGCAGCGAAGAGAGCGTGATGTAATAGCCGCAGCTGGAAAAATTCTAGTTGGCCCCGAAAGAAAGTTGCACGTGGAAAGCTAAAGCTTCTTCGAGTTGTATCCAATCCAGGCGAGTTGTGCTTAATTTATTGTTATTGATTGCATAAGAGCAGCACCGTAAACCACAAAAAAAAAAGGAACCAAGCGATTCAAGTTCAACTCGGTTTATGTAACCAGCGAACGGAATATTCTCTTCCATCAGATCAATTTGATTGGAAGTTTGAAGAAAAAAATATCTAGTCACTCGCGTTGTTTCGTTCGATTGCAGATGCAGATGTGGATGCAGTCGAGTTATTCAATTTAATTTCAGTGCATACGTACTATTTGTATGTGTTTTATATCACAGCACAAAACCGAAAAAAAATATTTATCCTTTTCCCTTGGAATTCAAAGGTCTTAACCGGACGGCAACTAAATTGCTTGTGAAAGTACCGTACGCCGGAATCAGCCAGCTAGCCTGCGCTGCCTGCGTTGGCGTTGGCGGCAGCGAGGCCGCAGTCGACGTCAAGTTCAGCAACAGTTGCGGGAGAGCGGGCAGAGATGGGGGCAGCGGCAGTGGCAGAGGAGAGAGCGTGCGAAAAGCGTCATCCATCTATCGGCTGGGTTGGCAACAGCACGTGTGCGATAGAGAGGGCAGAGGCAGGGACAGGGGCGAGAGCGAGATCGTCGCTTATCAGTGCTAAGAATTCAATGCCGTGTGGGTTGCATAAGAGGAAGTACTCGCATTAGAGAAAACACTTTTTGTTTCGTTTTAGCCGCCCCGAAAATGCATATATGGCCAATTGTTTTTCATTTACCCCTTTCGAGGTTTTGGCTTTTGCTTGCCAAAAAAAATACATCAAATAGAACACTAAATGCTCTCTCTCGCTCTCTGTCCAAAGAACATTCACAGTTGGCAATGAGCCGAGGCGTCAACTGCGAAGCATGTGACTAGGCTTTCTCGCTCTAATTCTCCCTCTCCTGGCTTTTGCTGGCCCACGCCCCCTCTCTTTCGCGCACGCGGAAGAAGGGCGGCTGGCAGCTCGCAAAGTGCGTGAAGCGATTAGATAAAGGCCGCTAATACAGTTATTTATATAAGGCCTGTCTGCGCCGCTTTTTCAAGGTCCCGCTATCGCAAAAAATTACATAAAAAACAAGAGCGAGCGCCGCCGCCGTTGGCTACAAGCCAACAAAAAATAAAATAGAGAAAGAAAAAGTGCAGCGGAGTTGCGGCTAAAATTAAACGGCGGCCAAGTTTACACAGAATCTGAATCTGAATAGGCGTCAGCTGGGAGACTCGGATTTCGCCAAACTAAACAGAAAATAGGGCGTGGAGCCAGACATTAAACAAACACGAGGCATTGAAAATTTCCGCCGAGTCGCCGATTTATCGGCTGTATCCAAGCCGGCGATGACTTGGTTTTCCAATGAATTAATGCGATTCGCTTGGAAGATGCAAAAACAGACACTATCGCGAGGGAGTCTGTGCCTGTAATCAGTGCAAAATGGCGCTAAAAGGCCGGACAAAAGGGCAAAATAAACATAAAAATCACATGAATACCTGAACGTGTGACGTCCGGCGTTTGACGTCACACGGGTAGCAGAAGCCCAGGAAAAACGGCCACAGGCGAATTGTTCTGTCGGTTTTGTGGCCAAAACTTTGTACTTTTGACACGGCGAACGAGGAAGAGAAAGAAAGCAGGTCACAAGAGAAAGGAGACAGTTACATTTTCTCTTACGAATAAAACGGCACTCGGACACACATACAGATAAGAACTTGCACGCGCAGCTGGGCCCCCGGCAAGGGAGCGAGCGAGAGGGCGCTACAGCACATGGAATTAATTCGCCAGTGTGTGCGTGCGTGTACCGGGGCAATGGAACAATCAATTGCCACACTTTCATCTAATAAATCCCCGCATATGAGCCCACAAATGCACAAAGTGCAACTCAATTTACAGCCTGAGGCGTATTGTGCACAATTCAAGCGAAAGAAATAGAAAAAAAAACGCCGCAAGAGCAAAATTGCGAACCGGAGCAGGCCTGCCAACTCGCGGCGAATTGCATAAGTTGGCAGTTCCAGCGTGGTTGCAAAAAAAAGGAGAAAAAATGGAAAAATGAGAAAAACCACGCTGCGTGGCTCAAAACGAAGATGACTTCAGATTTCTGACTCAACGCGGCATCTTTGGCCCGTCAGGGGCGTTTCTTCGAGCAATTATTGCTGGTTTCATTTAGGCCTTCGCACAACTTCGCCTCCGCCGCAATTATTCGCTGGGTTATATAAGCACATTTTTCGTGGGGGTTTTCAGAGGCTAGTTTGGGCAAAAATAACGCTGTTTAGCCATACATGTACGTTTCATATCCAAATTAAACCAACACCGACACAGTAAAAAAATTAGCACATTACATAACTAAAGAATCTAGTGCAAGGTGACGTGAAAAAAATCAATGGCGGTACAAATGGCGGCATCGGGCACTGTCACCGCCGCCGCCGTTGGCCGGCAGGACGCGCCGCCGGGTCGTAGGTGGTAAATAGAAAATAGCACAATACCTTCAGTTGTTAACTTCTCACAAAAGTCACAGAATAAAAACTTCTTTTGCAGAAACGACGAAGCGCGTGCTCACTTGGCGAACAAAATTCGTGAAGTGGCCAGATTCGCCTGGGTTGTTTGAAATTTGCCCAAATATCGAAATCGCGATATTTTTATTTGATGTTTTTTGATATTTTCTTCTTGGTCACTCTGAATCAAAGCAAAATGTCAATTTACATACTTGGGGTAGAATTCTCGTTTTGGGGTAGAATTCTCATGTAGAATGTAAAATGTTCGAGAGCGAAACTGTTTGTTAACAAAGAGACCCGAACGCTGCTTCGGCAGGCTTCGTCAGCACCTTCGGCTCCGTTGCAACCGAACCGAGAGAGAATGTGTTCGACGAAAGTGTTTGTATTTGTTCGACGAACGTGTTTGAATGTGAAATTTTGTTGCAAATACCGAAATCGCGATATTTGGTTTTTTCTCCTTGGTCACTCTGAATTGCTAAGCAAATGTCAAAACAAAGTTTTACATGCTTGGGGTCGAATTCTCATGTAGAATGCTAAAATGTAAGTATACCAAAATATCAATATATCGATATTTTTTGGCGTTTTTACTGGCGGAAAGAAATGGATACAAAAAATGGTGGGGAACATAGATGTATGTAGAAACTGATTGAAATACTCTACATGGATTTTTTTACTTGGTTTAATATTTATAAAACGTTGCAATATTTAAATTTTAAATTAAAAATTTGTTTTATTTTTTATTTCCTAATTTTGTTTAATATCTAATTTTAATTTAGATTTCATTTTCTGATTAAGGTCCATCTGGTCTTGTTTACTGATAAAATTTAGATGAGAAAATGAGGTAAATGGGACGAGAAATTCTAGAATTTTGATGTATGATAATTATAAATTTTAGGGGCACTTCCAGCCATTAAATAAATTAATTTACATTTTCTGAACTGACAAACAATAAATAAGCACACATTTTTTATATACGAAAAATCATTTATTGAGTAAATTTCTTTTCGATTTGTTTTTCACATTTTCACAAAATTGTATTTGGGTTTAGTTGTAGTTGTAGTTGTAGTTGTAGTTGTAGTTGTATAGCTTGTTCTCTAATATTTTCCTTGGCCTTGGGATACACTTAAGAAAGCCTTGTGTGGGTGAGTGGGTGTATTTGTTGCTTTTCGCTGAATGTGGGTCCTTGTGGTAATTGTAATTTTTTTGTTTTGTTTTTGTAATCCTTGTATTGAGCGCTAGCAATTAACATTTAATTACACCGAAAAAGGGGAAAACATCTTACGCTGATAAGTATGTATGTATGTATGTATACACCTATGTTTATATAGTTTCTGGATCCGTGGGTGGTGTGTGGCGATCAATTGAAATGAAAACTCGATGGTTTTACAGTTACGGTTAGTGGTTAATGGTAAATGTAAACAAATGCATAGTAGTACTCGCTAGTAAATACTGTCTAAACTATGACACAACTGACATCGAGTAGCCTTCTAACGGGGGGTCTGCTCTCTAGCCTATAAATGTCCTATATCCTTTACGCGGTTATCTATATTCCATGGGTAGATACAAAACATACACAGAGTGGATATTCGATATATAGTGTTACGATATTGGATAGCGTTCTGGTTGCGTTGTGGTTAAAAAACACAGAGTTATACAATGTTATGGGGAATATATGTGGGTAGGTAGGTGGTAGGCTCTCCCTTAACCATTCTCTATTTTCTTTTTTTTTTTTTTGTGATTTCTCGTTTTTTTTTT
>JAEIIL010022169.1:0-11927 GCA_018905715.1 Drosophila lini
AGATATAACGCAAAATCTGATGGATTTTTATAAATATAGCCTAAAATTGAAAATATGCTATATTTTATTTAGTACTTTAACCTATTTTATTAATATGATATATTATAAACAAAACCCAAAATTGTTGGTAAATATGGTCAATTTTTGTGATGCAAATAATTTCTAACTTCCAAATTATGCTAAAAAAAATTAAACTAAAGTTAGCCCACGTCCTTTGCTCATTGGGTGGATCTCTGCGTCAGCGGCGTGGCAAGGCGGGTCTGTGGCCTGCGGGCGACGAAGCAACGCCTCCGACCGACTGACTACGGGTCGTGCGGGGTCAGTGGGGACTGGGAATGGGATTGGGACTAGGTGTGGGTGTGGGTTTTGGGTTTGCGTTAGGGATCCCAGCGGCGGCGGTGGTGTGCGGGTGTGTTTGCTGTCGCTGACTTTGCCATTCGGCTGCCCGCATCGAAATCATAACACCAACGAGGCGAAACTTCTGCGGCGCGGCAGTCGTGGTGCAAATAATAAGCCAGGCCAGGCGACAACGCGGGGAGCCAGGCTGAAATTGGGAAGCCCAGGGAGCAGGGAGCACGGAGCAGTGTCGGCAGCCAGACGAAGACAACTGTGACAGTGGCAGTAGAAAGGACTATTAGATAAATACGCTCGATGGTGGGGCACTGAGCTTGGGCGGTGGCAATATCGTGGCAACAAAGTTGATGGCTACAAATTGCAGTGGATGTGGCCCCCCAGCCGGGGCTTAACAAGGTGCGCCACGCACAACCACCAACGGCCAAACAGGCAACAACAAGTGCCCCAAACTGCGTGATAAACAATATGGAAATTCCACATTGCTGCAGAGGAGTCAGCCAGCCAGCCAGCCGTCCCACATGTGGCGGATTCACACAGGACTCCGTCACTTACATCCAAAAACCAATCGAATTTGTACATCCCATAATGCGTCACAAGGCTGGCAGGATATTCGGAGCTTGGCTTAACATCTTTCACGACGGATGAGTGGCATTTACTGCCGCATTGAACACAGGACGATATATCATATATTTTCAATTGTTTTATTGTTATGCAGCGGTCTCTGCAAGTTCTTATACATTAAACATAATTATTGATGATAAATTATAAATTGACTTTTATAAAATTTTCTTATTTCAAGGAAAAGTTTAAGAAAAAGAGTCATGCTTAATTGTAAATATATCTTTAAATACCCATATTATCCAGATCTTTTAAGGGTATCTTTTTGTATTGTTTGTTTTTTATGTTTGTGATCTGTATTTATTGATAGTTATAGCAAAGGAAATCTGTATGTATGTGTTTTGTATGTGTTTTTGTATGTGTTCTTGAACAGAGGCTTTAAAACGACAAATATACATTTCCTTTCCTATAAAACTAAGTCATAAATTGCCAATTTTTTTCATGTATCAAATTAAATTAAATCCGTTAACAAGTAATTTTTTATAAATAACTGAATCCCTTTGACAAGGTAAAATTGCACAATTAAGGCAGATAGCTCATTCCCATAACTGTTGCGACTCTCCTCCAGCCACTTAATCGCCTTAGCAGCACCTTTCTTCTTGGAATGCATAACGACATTTGTGTGAAACTTGTAAAGGTAAAATCTATGTGGGATAATGAGCAATTAGCAACCGCAGCTTAAAGCAGAGCTTGATCCCGTGGGTAACTCAGGTAGGACATTGAGTGTGAGGAGACGTCTCCTCCTCACTTGGGTCGTTGGCACTCATCGGGTTTTTTATGCGGCCTGGCCAGGTGCAATCACAGAGTGAGCGCACAAACATGGTCTGGGTACAAAGAGCTCTCCAACTGCGCACGTGGCAGGCGGGGGGATGAGTCGGTGGGGGCGAGGATTCGCCATGCTACCCCCCATTCTTCCACTTGGCTCATGTTGCCAGCTGCCGTTGCCGGCAGCCAAATTACTGAACTGAACCGAACTGAACTGAACGATGACTTGAATCTGCCCCCGCGGCTGGAGGCGTACACAGTGGATGGCAGGAGCTGTGCGCCGGGGTCTCGGGCAGTCATGTGGTGCTGGCACACACATAAATCGTTTATAGCCACACCGAGACCAGGCAGGCCGCCACCAGCGTCATCATCGTCATCGCTAAAAGCTCTGCCACGACCCTGGCCGGGCTCTGGCTCTGGCTCCGGCTATACGGCTTTGCCTCTCCGGGTTTTCCTCCTCCGCTCCTCTATCCTCTCCTTCCGCTAAACCCACCAGCAACAGCAGCAGAAACAGCAACAATGCCGCCGCCTCACTTGCTGCCGATGTTTCTGGTCGACTTGATAGGCTGTGGGGCGGCCGCTGCCGTCGTTGCCGCCACTCCACATTCAGCCAGCACAACCTGCCACCCATTCAAACCCAAACCCAGACCCAGGCCCCACTCCCATCCAGACGTGCGGGAGAAGTGGCAGTGTAACAGCCGGCAGCAGGCCACATGCAACCTTCGGCCACGGCTCGGTGACTGTGGGAAATACCCTGCCGCGGTGCGAGGCAGCGGAAGCTACACTTGGCAAAAAATAAAGGTATGCGATTTTATTTGGAAATTAATAAAAAATTACTTTTAAAAGGATAGCAGCACACCTTACTGCTTAATAAAAAATTAAATAAATACCAATTTTCTGTAACGATTATGAAAATCAATCAAATTTAAATATCTTTATTAAAGGTAATATTCAAATTCTGAAGGATTTATAATACATTTTAAAAAGGTGACAAAAAGTAAGCAAAGTAAATTCAAGTTGCTTTGTTTTATAAACTAACAAATTTTATAGAATTCCTTTGGACACATTGTCAATTGATTTCCAAGAATTTCTATAGATTTGTTTAACTTTTAAAAATATAAGATTAAATTAACATTTTATTATATTTTTAATCTAAGCCCAATTTCAATAAAAAATTAAAAAAATGTTCTCTATATGTAATATTTTATATTCACTCAAATATTATTTGTTTCCGTGCAATACCCTCCGCGACTGCCATATAGCTGTGGAGCTGGAGTCAAAGGTATAAAAGGCAAGTGAAGCGCAGACAGCAGTGGCAACCGGAGACCGGAGAACGAAGGCGGTGGCAGGGGACGGAGGCCAGGGAGTCGAGGTGGAATGCGAGCAGGTTGGAGACGGATCTCCTGCTCGGTCCCGGCAACAAGAACAACAATAACAATGCGAAAGGTATTGGTGGCAAAACAGAAATGAAAATCAAACTGAGGGAAAATGCACACACACACAGAAACACACAGGAACACACGAACCCACGAACACAGATGGAAAAGCTTCGGAAGTGCGCTCCATGCCGCAATGGCAACGGAAGCAGGACAGGACAGCTCGAAAGGGACGCGGCGTGGCTATGTGCCGGGTGGTGGCAGAGGGCGGGGAGGTTTGGAAGGCAGTTTGTCAAGTGGCGACCAGGGGGCGGAACGAGAGCGAGGGCGAGGGCAGGGCGCGGAGGGCCATGACACGACCTGCTCCTGCCGTTGTGTCGGCTAAAGAGAGAAAAATGACTAAATCAAAAGGAAGTGCGCCACACTGTGCGGTGTAAGAGCACGTACAATACGCCGGAGCTTCACTCTGCCCCTGTATTAGTGTGTATGCCACTATGTGTGTGTGTCGGTGTGTGTTTGCGACTGTGTGGGAGTGTGCCGGCGCGTGCTTCGACAACCGAAAGCATGGCAGGCCGAAGCACACGACAAAAGTGGCAAAAGCAAAGTCAATTTTTCCTCATTTTTGATATGCAAAAAGAGTTTATAAGCTATCTTTTTCTTTATAGGAACTACGAATATCAGAAAACTATGGTTTTTTCTGTTAAAAAACTAATAAAGATGAGTAACGGAATTTCTTATGATCTTATGGTCTTACTTGAGCTCAACAAATTTGGATCTTCAAATAGTCTTTGAAATAAATAAATAAGTATTTAAATATTAACAAAAACTCCAAATTGTTCTTACCGTTTCAGTATAATAATATTTTATTGAATTTATTTATTTTTTTATATATATGTTGACTAAAATTAAGGATTAAAAGTAGTCGATAAATAGAAAGCAGAGAACCTTAAGCTGAATAATCTTACAAATGTAAACCCCTAGACAATCCCAGGTTCGATTCGGACTGATATACTTTATATACAAAATCCTAGCTCTCGTAAAATTCTAGAAGGAATACTTCCATCCATATCCCTAAATTTTGTTGGGTGGTGGCCTGCCCGCAATATGGCAGAGGCAAACGGCAGAAGGCAGGCGCAAACAGAGCCGAAAGCAGTGGTGTGAAAAAAATTGAAATTTGCGTGAGTGCTCCAACTGCGGCATGGCATGGCATGGCATGGCATAGCAGCCCGGCAGCCGGGCATCCTGGCATCGTGGCATTCTGGCAGCCTGGCGCTTGGCTGCCTTCCAATCCCTCGCTGCGCCAGTGGGTGTGGGTCTCGCAGTGGGTATGAGTGGGCGTCGTTTGCACTTCAATGCTAATGTTGGCTTGGCAGCGACGTCTGTCGTCGACATTTTCCATGCTGAAGGGACGGAGGATTTGGAGGTGGCTGGGGGCTGTTACGGTATGGGATGGGATGGGGACAGGCCAGGGCCAGGACGCGTGTCGCTTGTTCGTTTTGGGCATTTTTGGGATTGGCAGTTTCAGTGGCGTAAGTGGGATTTGGTAAACCAAAAAGGGAGGGATTTTTGTAGTAAATCAGCTGAAATTTGTTAAAAAGTATGGAATATTTCATGGATTATTGGTTGGATTTTATATTGATTTTAAATCCTTATTAATATTTTAGGAACATTTAGTAAAACTCTAGTTTTAACAAATTGACAATATTGGAACCTAAATATAAAGTCAATTCATAATATAAAAAATATATTTAATGTATTAAAAGTTAAGTCATGAAATTCGTCAAACCTCTCTACAGCTTTATTTTAACTCACACTTTAAATCCCTTTTCTGAGTAAATCCCCAAAGGATGCTCTTATCCCCCCGTTCGGCTATGTCCCTGGGCGGGGACGTGTGTCGTGTGTGTGTGTGCCAAGCTTCGCCGTGGGTGTGTGCTGCTTGTCAACGCCAACAATGGGCGCTTGCTTGCTGATTCGGCCCTCGAATGGAGGCAACACTTTTTTTTTTATTTATTTATTCCTGGTATCCTTATAACAAAATGCAACTTGGCCGGCTGGCTGGCAATCGCTTTGAATGCGGCTGAGTCCGCCACGAAATAAGAGAAGTGCGACCAATTTTGTCGAGTTAATCCCTAACGACACTGACAAACGCCCACAGCAGAAGCCGAAGCAGAAGTTTGGTGCAACAAAATTAGAGCAAAGTCAAAGCAGAGCACCCATCAGCATTAAGGGAAAATAAAATTAAGCTTTAGAATAAAAAAAGTGTGCCTTAAGTTTTATTTTTTGTCATATGGTACAGTGTTGGCTCGAGAGGGGTTAATTCGATTTGGAAGAATTTAATTTAACCTTCATAATCAGCAGTAATTGGTTTTGTTAACTTAATTAAATAGGGTATTAATCTGTAGCAAACCTTTTATTTTATTATTGTATCTTAATTGGAATATATTATTAGACAAAAGGTTGGATATCCTTTATCCCAAATATTGCATTCAAGACTTTAAAATAAACTAAGCTTAAAATGAACAAAACGTCAGACATACTAAAGCCTGAACAATGGAACCTCTGAAAGTTATTTTAAATATATTATAAATATGGTTATTTATCACAAAATTATTCCACTCAGAACTATATTAACACTTAGACAACAAAGATTTTTAATTTCCTGTAACAAATATAGAAGTATGTACGCTTCACGGTAAAGACTTCAGAAATGTAGAGTTCCTTGGAAGTAAAGACGCTCAAAACGGTAACTACGATTAAAAACCAATTAATTGGAAAACGTTATTGGAAACCCAACATGTTTAGGAGCCTTAGGCCTTTGACACATGATAAAGGAGCCGCTCCACGGTACAAGTGATTGGTAGCGTGGGCGTGTGTCCTTAAATTCCGTCGGGCTTTTCAGGGACTTGTGTTGGTGTGACGGTGTGGCGGCGCTCCTTTGCGCGTCAATGACTTGCTTCTGCTTGGGCTTCTGCTTTTGCTTTGGCTTTGGCTCTTGGTTTTTTTTCTTTTATTTTATGCTGCCTCCGGCTGCCACATGTCAAGCGCACCTACCGGATGACCCATGAGCCCCCACCGCTCCACCTCCCACCTGCCGTAACCCGTAACCCGTGAGCCAGCGCCATCCGGGGCCACCCTCTGTCATCCAGTGGCTGCCACCGAGCTCACCGCATTTCGCACACAACTTTTGCCGCATTAAATTTGACGCAAAAAGCACGCGCGCTGGCGGCGCAAAAAAGGACAGGCGAAGGGAGGAAAGGAGGTGGGAGTGGCAGGCGAATGAGCGAATATAAACGAGCAGCCACAGCCACTGTCCCGAGCTTGGACCCGCAGCCGTCTAAAGTCGTTGTCTGACACCCCGTGCACGCGCCTCCGCCACCCGCCAGCACGCCCCATCATCAGCCGTCAGCCATCAGCCATCAGCCCCAGCCCTTCGACCGCCTTTGCCGCCGCCCTTTTGCCAGCAAACAAGCGTGACCTGCCACGCAGCAGACCGACTTTGACGCACAGAAACTAAGTACACTGGGAGCAAAGGGGGGTACTATTGTTTGGGTATTGAATAAATGAGCTTTTTATGTTAGCTGGGCTTTCAGTGTACACCAAAACTTAGCCTCTTTTATAAGGATTTTTTCAAAAATTAAGATCAGAATATAGCCTTATTTATTAATATTGTAACAAGTGGTTTTCAATAAAACTAATATAGCAGTTGCTTAAACTCTGGTCTAATTTAGCAATCATTCGGACTATATGGTCCAAAATTAATTGTTTCATAATGAATACCTAATAAAACCTCATAATATACATATATTTTGTACTGATAATTATATTGATTACAGTCCCTGAGGAAGAGTAAATTGTAAACAAATCATATTGAGTACCTATTAATAAATATGATTCATTCTGAAATCTATGAGCAGGAAAAAGATCGATACTTATCGACTTTAAGTCCGATTTTTGCATATAAAAATATAGGAAAAATAAATTCTTTATCAGCTCTATGACAGCTCTTTATAGCAAAGGCAGTTTCTGACCACATATCATGATTTGTATTCCATTTAAGGACTCTGATATCTGGCATGTTTTAAAACAAATATTATAATATACAAATATATTAATATTAATAATGTTACCGCTTTAATTTCAGTGCATCCGAGAGTAGGGACACCGACCAGACCCAGTGGAGGAACTCGCAGCTGTGGGACTCGAAACTCGGGCTCGAGCTGGGGCGCCAGAGCCAATCGTCAGTCATCAAGGCTGTTTGTGGTCTGCTTTTCGGGGCGCTGTCTGACTGTGTGTGTCCGGATTGTATACACATACAGCGCTGGTGTACGTGTGAGAATAAACACCCATGTAAATGTGTGTGCAAGCATTTCTATAGCGTGGCAAAAAAAAAAAAAAAAAAAAAAAAATGAATAAGAAACAGAAAGCAGAAAAACAGCAACCGGCAGGCAACCCAAAAAAAAAAAAAGAAGAAAAGGTTCGACTGGCGACCGTCAGAAATATTTTATGGTTTCGCTCTTGACACCTCTTCCTCACCTCCCCACTTAACGCCCACGTTTTCCATATTGATTTGCCACTTTTACACATTTTCCAGAGCGCCATTCCGGCCACATGAAAAGAACTCATAGAAATGATGGAGGCGCCGCCGCCTTGCCGCGGTAATTGCAAAATAATTGCCGAGTCGTTGGAAAAGTTATCTCTCTCCCTCGCTCTCTGTCTGTCCTTCCCACCCATTTTTCGGGGCGTGGCAGCGTCTTTAAGCTGTTGACTTCAAGTTCAAACACAAATCCGCAAACATTCGTGCGGGATGTGTTCCCCCCTCAGCACCACCATTAATTGGTGGCGTGTTAGGAAGTTAAGCTCCTGCTGCTGCTCCTCTGCTTCACTGAGTCCTGTCATTACCCCCGGAGCTAGATGTCGGAGCGTAGCGAGTAATACGTTGGCAAACACACACACACACACAATCCACCCAAAATCCTCCCACACTCATCCCCCTGCCCCAGATGGAGGCGAGCTAAGTGTACATTCAGCTGTCTGTCGCTGACGCCACTTAAATACAAACACAACAAAAATTCAGCCACAGTGGGACAGGCGGAGAGAAGTGGTCTCGAAAAAAGGACACAGAATATTTGTATTGCTATTGGAAGATTGAAAGGACTTTCAGCACATTTAAATCTGGGATTATTAAAGAAAAAATATTTAAAAAAAAACATTTATCTCTGAAGATATTTCGTGAAAACTGCACGCCAAAAAAAGTAACTGACGAGGGAGAAAAGTATATTTTAACAGGTAACGATTTTTCTGGGATAAATATTAAACTTTTAGAAATAAAATAAATATAAATAAAAACCCTTGTAGGTACAAGCTTATAACTTAAAATTTGTAATGTATAAATTTTCAGCATAAAAGCTAACAAAAACTAAAAAAAAAATATTATAAATTAGTCTTAAGTTGATAAATGAAGAGTATACATTTATTATTATTATATAAAGGATAATTTCCCCCTTAAAAACAAGTTTCTCTTAAGGACAACTATAATAAACCTACACTAAAAGTGGCCCTAAGATTAATAATATCATTTACCCAACTACATAGGTGATACGAAAATAATAATATCCATAATAGCCCATAACCAAATCCCTTTGATATGATCTATGGAAACCTGGTTTCGCTACATGTTTCCTGTCGCTATGGACAACCAATCAATGCTTACAATCAGTGGCTCTTTAGCCCGTGGATAGCCCTCCTCTATAAACCCCGAATTCCACCAGCTCCATGTCTGCCGGGGTCTCAAAGTGAAATATTTTGCTTAATGAAGCAACGACTGCGTTTCCTGCCCCAGCCAATTTAGTGTGAGTGTGTAATTCTTTAGCTATTACGGCTACCCGGCAACCAGCTCCGGCTACGGCTCCGGCAGCCAGCCACATTCCCATTCCATTTTAATTTCACTCCCAACCCAAGCCCAAGCCCAGGCCATCTCCAGTTTCACCTTCAGCCTTGGAGTCGCGGCACCTGCGACAGGCAGAATGGAATGGGTGACTCCCCCGGGGGCATAAAAAGTTACGCACGGACCCGGCGGATTACCAACCAACTGCTGCCCCAGTCGCCTCCACGCTTATCTGTGCTGCGGCGGCAATCAGAGCCACCCACAAAGGCACCACCACCACCACCATCATTTCCGCCACACTTCACATTGCTCCAGCACTTTGGCAACAAAATGTCCCACAATTACCACTGAGGCCACATCCACATCCACAGCCACAGCTAACGAAGCCGATGATGATTCCTATGACAATTTTCTATAGCTGGCAAGTGGCAACTGCTCAACGACTGACTCACCCCGTTAGTCGTCCTGTGTCCTGTGTCCTGAGTCCTGGAGCCCCATCCAAATCCAACTAACAATCAGACACTGCCACCGCCACTCGTTGAGGCAGCGAGCCGGGGCCAGTCGGTCGCCGCTGTCGGGGTCTGTGTCCGGGTCCGTGTCCGTGTCCGTGTCTGTGTCCGTGTCCGTTTCCATGTCCATGTCCGTGTCCATGTCCGTCCCTCGATGTCTCCGTCGTCGACCCTTTAGCCAGCCATTCCCCGGCCCGTTATCATGTCTCCAGTTTCAAAGTTTTCTCATGTAACCGGCCACGACGAGCTCTCGGGGCCAAAGGGATCAGGGAATGCCAAAAGGGGGCGACACGCCCGGCAGACGGTCGCACGTAACGGTTGAATGGGCGGACAAGGAGCCCATTCCCTTCGGCCATAGAAATCCAATTCACTTGCACACAATCACATACACACACACTGGCACCACAGGAGCGGCATTGCGGCTAAAAAGCCATACTACTCTCGGTCCTTGCCCGGCCGAATGCTTCAAGGCAACCAGAACGCAGGACCATCCACAGCGCAGGCATGGAATGCCTAAATGTACGCTAGCAAGAATAAAGGACGGACGAAAGTTGGTTGTCTAGACTTGGTGATACCCTGGGAAAATCAAATAGAAATGGTTTCACATAAAATATAAGGGCATTTCTGTGGCTTAAAGCGAGCATTTTTATCAACTTTTTTTTAATACAATTTGTTGCAGGACATTATATTTATTATTTGTTTACTTTTTATTTATGCAAAAATGTTATTCAAACCAATATGTAAATCTTCTTTATACGTTTCGCTTGAGTTTTGTATTTATTTATATGTTTATGATATAAGGCTCCATCTAAAATCTCAGGCGTCTACATTCGGCTAGTTATAATTTTACGTTAAAGTCGCAGTCTTACTACAAAATATATAAAATATATAGTTTTAAAATAATTAATACAAAAAATATCACAAATACCACATCTAAAGCATCTTTGTACCCCTCGTTTAAGTTTCCCTTCAGAGCTAGAATCTTGTGATAATCTGCTTTCCTTTGACACTAATCTACCCGCTATCCCTCCTGGCAATGGGTAAGTGAACATCCACGCTCCAGACGACACTTGGCAAGCGCCATGGAAATGGAGAGCAACTGCCGTTGATGCCTCCACACCCACATGCAAAACCCACACCCATATCCGTATCCACATGGCCACACAACAACACCAGGACACCAGTACCCCCAACGCCCACGGCCACAACAATAAGGCGTAAGCTTCGGCTCGACCTCTGTCTCAGTTTGTGTGAGTGTGTGCGTGCGTGGGTGTGGGTGTGTGTGCTGCTGAGCTGTGTGTGTCTGGGTTTGTGTGTGCGAAATCAGCCAACTCAAAAGCAAAAGCAAACTGCCGTCGCCGTTGCCGTCGTCGCCGCCTGTTCGTCTGGCTTCCGTTTCGAGAGCTGCCGCGGAGTTGCCTGCAATTATTCCGTTAGCGGGGGTCACCACCCACTCAGCCACGCCACCCTCTGCGCCCGCAGGAGTGGAGAAAAGGCGCGTCCGCATCGCTCGTTACTCACACCAACAAGTGCAGCTGCTGCTTTCCTTTTTCCTTTGGGTCCCAGAGTCGTCCTGTTGCCGGCGCCGCCGCCGCTGCTGCCTCATCTTGCTTCTGTTTTTGTCGACACTTTTTTCACGGCTGGCTCGCTTGGCTGCTCTTTCGTGCGTTGCCACTGCCAGGAGCACCCGGTCACCCAACCTTCCGTAGCCTGGCGCAGCCCCCCCATGAAACTCGCAACCTGCCAAACCAAACCAACCGCATCCCCCTCCCCCGTCCGAGCCCGCAGCTACGGCTGCTTGTTTTCGTTCGTTGAGCTTTCCTCGTCCTTTTTTCCCGTTTCCCTTTTTCCTTTTTCCCTCTGAAAATCAAAACACACGTCTCGGCGTGCGGCGCACATCTGCATGGAATTTCTAAAGTACGTGCCACGGACAGAGAGGCCGAAGGACGGATAGAGAGCAGGCAACGCCATCGCCATTGCCATGGCCCGATGCCACCGTAATGCCACAACCGGCAACTTTGGCATGGTGCTGCTTCTCCTCCGTACTCCGTCCGTGCTTCGTGCTCCGCACTGTGGCACATCCGTGGATTACATAGCACAGCCGCACCAGCAGCAGCCATTTCTATTCCGCCGTCGTCGCCTGTCTGTTTGTATGTATATGGCGGCATGGCGGCGAGAGCGTGAACCGAAACATGCAGGGCCTTTAGTGAAAAGTTACACTGGGAGAAAAGTTTGGGTACTATAGTAAATTTTACACTAAAAATACTCAAATTTTGGGGATCTTTGCGATAGTTTGAAATATTTTTATACACTTCTTATATTTTATATTATTTATAAGAGTTTATCCAAGCCATAAATCATCGAACTTTTCAACAAAGCATTCGTTTATCAATACTCAAGTATATTTATTACTTGAAGAAA
>JAEIIL010022177.1:0-20541 GCA_018905715.1 Drosophila lini
TTCCAAATGTGTATGTGTGTGTTGGTGTGTGTTTTAAAGCTTGTGTTTTACTCTTAACAAATTTTTCTCTCAGTTTCTCTGCGTTGCATTTTTCTCACATTTTCCCCCCACTCTCTCTCTCTCTCTTTTCACAAATTAAATTTAAGCGTTGAAATTCCTTTTCTTTTTTTTAGCAAAATTCAAATGTTTCGCTTGGCTTCTTGATTTTTTTTTACACAATTATTTACACTTGAAAAAAAAAAGTACAGACACACATTAAAAAAATACACAACTTAAGCTTAATTTGTTCTTAGTTGGTAGCCAAAAAAAAAAAAAGAATAAAATATATAAGTATTTAAACTTAAGGCCTATGGGTTGCTCTCGGGGTTTATTTTTAGTTTTTTTCTCTTTTTGCTGATATGCTTGGAAGATATATGTTTTTGTTCCACTTACGATCCTAACATTCTTTAAGGTAAGACTTAGGTGCTAGCTAAAATATATATATTAAAAATACTAATAAAAAAAAATGATGGCTTAGATAGCTAAAAGGCCAGGCCCAGTGACTGCCATAACTTCCGATTGGTGGGATTGCTGCTCCGTATCCTCGTTATCCTCTCTCCACTCCTTATCCTCCTTCCACTAAGTATTCTTGTTTTAATTCCTTCAGGCCACCAGGGTCAGGTTCGTGGGCGCCGCGGGGCTGCCCGAGGCGAGCATCAGGGGCGTCGCTGTCCTGGCCAGCGCCTGCTCCTGATCCAGCCAGCGCTGCAGGTGCGCCTGCTGATGGTGGTGGGCCTGCTGCTGCTGCTGGTGCTGTTGCTGCTGCTGCTGCTGGATGTACATCAGGTTGTTGTCGTTGTAGACGGCATGCAGCTGCAGGTTGAGGCTGTAGTTGCCGCTGAGGCTGCCGCTGCCCGTGCTGCTCCGGCTGCTGCTGTTGTCACTGTAGGTGGAGGAGCTGCTCTCATAGCCGGAAACGGGAGATCCTTTGGGACAGCAGAAGCCGGTGGGCGAGAGGGCGGGCGCCGAGAAGGGACTGAGGGGTGTGCTGCTGCTGCTGTTGGCTTTCGTATCGTGCTGAAACTGAGGAGGACTCCCCCTGGAGCTGACGCTGACGGGAAATGTCTGCAGGGGGCAGTGAAAGCTGGAGCTGGAGGAGCGTCCTGGCGATACCGCCGCATACGGATGATTGCTCCAAATAATGGGATCCCTCTGTTCGCACACAGTTGTCTTCTTTTTAAGGCGGCGACTCTGCTGCTGCTGCTGCTTCTCGGACTCCTCCTCATCATCATCAGCATCGGCATCGCGTGCCTCCTGCTCCTCCTCCTCGCCATCCAAATCCTCCCTGTCATCCTCATGCTCGTGCTCGTCCCCGTGCTCCTCCTCATCATCCAGTAAATAGGGCTTGAACAGCTTGACCTGCTTGGAGGGCAGCTTGTTGTTGTGCTCCTCCGGCTGCTCCGTCTCCGTCTCCACGTCCACTTCCACATCCTCGTTCTCCGTCTCCGTTTCCGTTTCTGGCTCCAACTTGATGGCGGCCGTCTGCTCCAGCTTACTGATCTTATCCGGCTGCACCGGCATGGTGATCACCTTGCGCTTCCTGAAGGTCAGATCCACACCAGCCCCTGTTGCATGACCATCCTGGTCATCCTTTTCCAGCATCTGCATTTGGCGACGAGCAGAGGAGCCAAGGGATAGATCCATGGGCGCAGGCGTGGCCACCGCTTCCAGGCGGCTCTCCAGGTGATAGGCGGCGGCGGCGGCATGGTAGGGATAGGGCATAAGTGGAATGTGACTGACGGCGGAGCTGCTGCTTCCCGGGGAGCTGCTGCTCAGGATTGGCACTTGTGTTGGCACTTGGTTGCTGCTGCTGCTGCTGCTGTTGCTTGGGTTGCTGCTGCTGTTGCAGGCGCTGCTGCTATATGGCAATGTATTGGCGCTGGTTGGGCTGGGCTGAGGCAGGGTCTGAGGATGGGGATGGGGGCTGCCATTGGTCGCATTGGAGCTGGCATTTGTGCTGGTGGCCATGGCTGCCGCAACCACGGCTGCGATCTTGGCCGCCGAAAGCTGATTATTGCCGCTACCATTGGTTGCTGGAGGCAATTGCTGCAACTTCTCCTGCTGTTGCTGCTGCTGCTGCTGCATCTTCTCCTGCTCCGGCTGCTGCATATGCGGATGCACTGGCACTGGCACATGCAGATGCGGATGGGCTGCCGCCAGTGGATGCGGATGCGGCACCATGCCATTGGCCAGCAGATGATGGGCATGATGAGCCGCGGCCGCTGCTGCTGCTGCTGCTGCCGCCGCTGCTGCTGCTGCGGCAGCATGGTGATGATGGTGATGATGATGATGATGGGCCTGAGCTTGGGCTTGGGCATGGACATGGTGGGCATGATGCAGCTGATGGACCAAAGGATGGCTTAGCTGATGGAACACCTTGACGGGAGTGGGCGAAACGGATGACGACTGCTGCGGCGACAGTTGCTGCTGTTGCTGCTGCTGCGACTGTTGAGGGGCAAGGTGATGCGGATGTGGATGTTGCTGCTGCTGCTGTTGCTGCTGCTGATTGTTGGCCACCGATGAGCGCAGATTCGACTCGCATTGCAGCCACTTTTGGATCTGACGTCGGTGGATATTGTACTTCCTGGCCGTGGCCCGCTGGTTGCCCTTGCAGTCGTTGTCGTTGCGATACGACTCCAGGACCTGCAGCTTAAAGTGCGGCGTGAAGATGCGACGGCTGCCCATTTTGGGGCTGCCGCTGCTGCTGTTGTTGCCGTTACTGTTGCTGCTATTGTTGTTGTTGCTCTCCGTGGTCGTCGCATCCTTGGGCCGCTTGAAATTCAAAGCTCCGCCGTTGATCAAACTCTGCTCGCTGCTGCTGCTATCCATCTTTTAAAGTATTTTCTTCTGGTTTTTTGTTTTTGGCGTTTATAAAACGTTTCAATAGCAAAAATATATAATATATATATATATATATTTCGCTTATAAATTTGTTGTTCTTGTTCTCTCTGTTCTTAGGTGCTTTTGTTGTTGTTGTTGTAGCTGTTATTGCTACTTGCGTGCGACGCTTGCGCTTTCATAACTCGCGATCTAGCAGCTCTGTTCCACACGGCAGCAGCGACGTCGACGGCGACGCTTACAGACACACACTCTCAAAAAACTCAACCTCAACTCGACTCGACTCGCACACGCTCGCACTTTGAAAATCCGTTGCGTTTCTTCGTTTCGTTTTTGGTTTCTTTCTGTTTTTACTTTTTCAATTTTTGCCGTTTCAATATATTCAATTCACTGTTAAAAAAATAGTGCATGTAATGATAATATTGTTTTGCCAGCGCAGTTGTTGTAAGTTTTGTCTGAGTTAGTTCACTTCGTTCTCATAACTCGCGTTGCGATCCGCACGGCAAGGAATCCAAAACACAATTGTTCTGCCCTCGGCGTTCTAGTTCGAAGATACGTTCTAGACTGCCTCGCTCAGTCGCTGCCGCTGCCGCGGCCAGCGTCGCCGTCGCTGTCGCTGTCGGCTTCGCTCGTGCTCGTTCACTCACACACACACTCGGACACAGCGCCGCCTTTGCTGCCTGCCTGTCTGCTGGCGTTCGTGTGGGTGTGCGTCAGTGTGAGTGAGAGTGGCCGTGCTGTGTGAGTTGGAAGCGAGAGAGCGCCGAGCCGAGCCGCGCCGCAACAACAACGGCGCCGAGCACTGCAGACAAACTGACGACAATCGTCGGCGAGGTGTCTGCGCTTCCATGTGTGCGTGTGGAGCGAGCGAGACGCCAGACCCCAGTGGCCGTACCCGTTCTTGTTGTTGTTATTGCTGCCGCGGCGCTTTTGTGCGCCGTGCTGTTGTTCTTGTTGTTCGTGTACGGTGGGACCGAATGGACAGCAGGGGACGGACGCGCCCCCTCCCCTGGCGGCGCCCCTTCCTTATTCCATTCCGGAGCGCTGCCACAGTCACCCGACGACTCGACTGACTAACTGACAAACACCGCGGCGGCGGAGGTACTGTGGGGCCAAGGCCTAATTTAAGGCGGGGGAAATGTAAGACATACGTAATATAAGTAAAAATATTTAAGTTAAACATATTTTTCACGTTTTAGTTAAAGTTTAATCGTATTTAATATTTTAATTTGTTTTATCTGTGCTTGTTCTGATATTTAGGTCCTTGGACAAACCATAAAAAGCTGCCCAGCCTCCGTCCAATGAAATAGTTAATATCTGAATTTTATGTTATATACAATTTTGATGTGTTTATTTCTGTATACCTTTTATTTTTGAAAGCATATGTTTCATAGATTAAATCTGCAATACCGCAACTATTTTATTAAATTTTACCTTTCTAAAATTTTGAAAACTAAATCAATAAACCAAAATAAAAACATAAATAAATAATAGATTTCTCCTTGAATGCCCTTTGCCACTTTGCTTTCGCTTTGGCCCCACTGTGCTGCGACGACGTTAGCGACGTTGCGGTTGCTGTTGCCGTGTGTGGTGTTGTTGTTTCACTGCTGCCTGGCTGCGCTACAAATTCGCTGGCTCTGCCAGTTTTTCACACACACTGGCGCACACGGAATGGCGCACAGCACACGAGCGCTAGCAAGTGTCCCAGTGTGTGTGCGCCAGAGTCGTGGCTGCCAGACATTCTGGCACTGCCACTCCACGCCCCCCGCCCCTGTTGACCCCCACCCCTTAGCACTCGCACCCGCTCTCGGGCACGACCGACGCAACAGATCGTCGCCCGAACTTGTTGAGCGCTCGAGAGCGGCAACGGCGGCGGCGGCAGCTGCTCTCTCACTCTCTCAAATCAACTGTTGAATGTGCAATGCAACGAGCGCTGCATTTTTTATATTTTTACACGCACACATACATACGGACATTTCCAACTATCTTCCTTTTTTACTCGCTGCTATGGCCGTGGGTGCACATATGTACATATATATGTATGCTTTTGTGGTATATAGCTTATTTCTGTCGACGTTGCCGCCGTTCTGTCTAAGCTCGAAAAAAACAACAGCAGAGTGCAATAAATGCAGCCGAGAACAACAACAATAGTGCCCCGCACTTGTTGCAAATGACAAACGAAAATGCTGCTGCTGCGGCCTGCTGCCTCTTCTTCTCAGCGTTCTTCATCTTGTGATTCTCCTGCTTCGGCGAAAATCTGGAATTCATGAATGAAACACATATGCACGCAGCCACCTCGCTCGCTCGCTAGCTCACCCTCTACGTGTTGGTGTTTGTGTTCGGGACAGTGGGCTGCTTTGCTTGCGTGTGTATGCAAATTCATAAATAACAAAAGACAAAAAATATAAAAAAATAGAGTGTGTGGTGAACATCAATTTGCGCGTGCGAGATGGTGGGGGAAAGAAGAGGGGAGCAAGGGAGCGGAGATCTTTGAGTCACCTAGCTGAAAAAACGATGATAGATCTCTGGACCCGAAATGATTCCCACATCGCTTTTGCCCCGCCCCACTGTTCCGCAGCTCGCTCTCCACCGTCCCTTTCGACCCCACTGTGTGACACACCGACGACGGACTGTCTGGAAGGGAATAGAAAGATCAGGGAAGAGCAAGAGAGATGGCAATACAAAATGGAGCCTGAAGAAAGGATAAGAATAACGAAATAAGATTGTACAATAAAAAAATTTTAATTAAAAAAAGCAAGCCAAAAATGCAACACACTGAAAATAATAAATAGGCTTCAGTACACTGAAAAAAAGGGCAAACTACCTTTTTTTAATATATTTAAAACAGAAAAGACAATATTTTAAACCAATTGAAAATTGCCTTTCTGTAATATTAAAAACAAAAAAATATATATAATAACTAAAGGATACAAAAAATGTGCAAACTAACTTTTTTAATTGTTTTCTTATGAAAAATATTTTAAAAATATGAAGGGAAAGAATTTTAAAAATCTTAAAATATAAGGCGAGAAAAATACATTTTTGAATTGCATTTCCAAGTAAAGCGGCCACAAACAACCCAAAAATATGCCGAAAAAAACGCCGCACCACACACACATGCATACAATTCAACCGACAAAAAGTTCAAAAGCAACACACACATACACTCAGACAATCTCACATAAAAATCAAAAGAATTCCACTTTTTTTATTTAGACCCCGTCGGCTTCTAAATCGATTTATCAAAAAAACAAAACAAAAAAAGAAGCGGAAAAGACGAAGGCAAAGAGATAAAAATTGAATATAAAAGGTAACGTAAAAATCGAAGAAACCTATACACACACACACTCAGACACATGAATTGATTAAAAAGTTGAGGAAAAAAAAACAAGTATAAAAAATTGGGAAAGGGAAAGGGCGCGGCAGCGAACACGAAGGAGGAGGCGGAGAAGGAGAACGACGTGCTGGGGCACTTATGATCTCCGATCGTGGCGAGAGAATGAGGTGGAGGAGGAGGAGGAGGAGAAGGAGAACGAGGAGCAGGCCTCAGGTTGCTTTTGCTGACCGACGCTGCCGCCGCGCTGTCTGCGTTTGAATAAGCCCACACAAACAAACACCGAACGACAGAAGGAGATAGAAGACACGAGAAGAATGGGGCCCGTAAGGGAAGGCGCGAACAAGAACTCCACAAGATGGAGCTTCGCCAAGAAAATGCGTATCCTGGCAGAATCAAACTCCTATATGCATATATCCTTTATATACTGGTATACATTAAATCTTTAACAGGGCTTAGCTTTTGCAGGAATCTTCTTCTTGAAAGCCTAAAAACAATATAGTATTTCCAAAAACTACGTCCAATGGAATACAGTTGAAGATTCTAGAAACTAGTAGATACTGATGACAAAGATAGAGAATCTTTTCAAATAACTAAAGATGAATATTATATTAAAAAACGATTTTAGTACCATTAATTTCCCACAAAATATTACCAATTCTTATAGCTTAATTCTTCTACATTATTCTACACCTCGTCAGTCCGTCTTCTTCCAATAATTACATCCTTAAATTGATGCAGATTAAAATCTATCTTCTAAAGCTTTGAGCTTAAACCCAATGGATGCTGAAACAGCTGTACTCAGTCAGATATACAGTCCAAATTTCACAAAATATAACATGTACCTAACATCTTTCCTAAAAAAGCTATCAATTCTTCAATAGCTTACTCTTATATCATATTTAATTTCACCACAAGGACGAATATCATGTGACTAGATGAAAAGCCCTTTGGGGAAACAAAGCAAGCAGGAAATTCCTGAACTATGAACAAGAGACGTGCTCATTTAGCTTATGACTAAACCCCTAGAAGAAAATATAAATATACTATATATATGCATACAGGCGAGCCTTATCAGGCGATAAGATCAAACAAAGGCGATTCAAGTGCCAAGTTCTATTTGTCGGCCAATAAAAGTCGATTCTGTAAACAATTTCGACGGAATGGGAATGGGGCTCGAGCAATTACAAAGTGCACTATAGTGGCCGTCGACAATCGGAATCAGAATACCCATATATGTACGTATATATATATATTATATACACAGCTCAGAGCTGTAGAGCCCACTCATATCGGCACTATCTATTTGAACACGTAGTGCCCCCGGGGTTATCTCTTTGCCACTGACCAACCACCACTCTGGGTATCTTTATGGGGTACGTCACCCCTCAAATAAACCCTATTACCCCCCACCGATCCACGTGGGTCGATCACGTTTTGGGTTGGCGAACAAAAAACATACATCCAGGAAAACATTGTGTAATATCAGCAGAAGGCCTAAGTGATATTAATATTATTACAAATTGCATGTTTCACTCTTATTTTAACACCGATTTCGCAGTGCATGGCAATGTGATCTTCCCTATAACACGTCTCTGCTACATTTCAGATTAATTCATATCAATCTGTGCGTAGTGTGTGTGGTTTGTTAAACTATCTGGCAAGCGCCTGTCTTTCAAATACTCTGATCGATTCCTATCAATTTTAATATAATTAATTAATTGATTAGACGATATGCTCTGGAAAGCTCAACTAGAGCTAGAGCATCGTGTTACTGTTCGTAACTTTACCTAGATTGGTAACCTTTTCAAGGTAAAGCTGTAGAATTTCTTGTGTTACTTTAAACTTACAGGATATAATATAATTTATAATTATATTTATAGTTTTAGTTGAGGATCCCCTATTTCGGGGACTATAGGTTACGTAACCCAAAAACTCGAACTCCTATGACGTATCATTTGCTGGGCTACTGCTCAGAATGTGTGAAATATCCATTTTCAGTCCATCAGTCCGTCAGTCCCGTCGCCCCTCCAAAATCTTAACGACTTCCAATGGCGGCATTAAGGATCGTTCGCTGCACGATCGTTACGTTCTTCGTTCCCCCGTCACCGTTCCTTCGCCCCCCTTATGATTCCCAATTGCCGATTCCTCGACTCCAAGTCCGATTCCAGGTAACTACGAACCGAAGCGAACTCAGGCGCCTAATGGATAGTTCTTCTTGGAAAAGAAAGCGGCCTGCCAAAGCTGCGAGTCAAAAAGCCAGCGTCATGGTAAAGTAACGTTGTCGTCGTTGTTGTCGTTCCCCCGCCTCCCAAGCCCCCTTCCAAAGGCCCCCCTTCCATCCTTCGCTGCCCCGCTCCTGATTCCCGGTGCCTAGTGCCTGGTGCTTGGTGCTTGGTGCCTGGTGTATGGTGTGCCCCTATGGGCCAGACATTGGGCCGCCGCCTTGGCGGTTTTGGAAGGAGCATAAAAATGCACGCTGACCATATACAAAGGAAAAAAAACCGCGCCACATAAATTTGTGGATGTGTGTGTAGGGTCTGTGAGCGAAGGAGAAGAGCAGCAAAAGGAGGCGCTAAAGGGGGGATACACTGTGACAAAATTATATACACTATCCAAAGTCAAATAGCAAAGAGGACAGGAGTTAAGAAAAATGAACGATCGCATAACGAAGTTTTCATCTGAAAAGGGTTTTGATAATGTGAAAACTCAATATTTTAACCAGAAAAAAATATATAAAAAAGGATTTCATAATCTTGGTCTCATATATTTTAAAGAAAAGCTTTAAATTTTGTTGCAGTGCATACATGAGAAAGGCAATGCGCGAAGGCAAAACTTTTATTAACTTTTCCAAGAATTGGAATTTCTTGGATCCTTGTGTGTTGCCTGTTTTTCGCCTCGCTTCGCCTGACTTTTAATGCGCTGCCCTCCCCTTTACCTCCCATTCGTTGTCCTCGCTCTCTCTCCTCTCTGCTTCTATCTGCTTCTCTCCTTTGCGAAGGGTCTTCTTTTCGCTGCTCACACGCTCACAAACACACCTTGGAGCTTCAGGTGTTCCGTCATCTTCTTCCTTTTTACGTCCTCTCCTTTAAGTCACTTCTTTGGAGCCCAGGCTAGTTAGCAAACGTCGCTGCTGTTGCTGCTGCTGCCGGCGTCGCAGTTTTGCGGTTGCAGTTCGCGGCATTCTTTTGGGCCCAGATGCGGGGGCTCAAAAGGGACTCAGCCCAGAAGGGGTCAGGAGGGGGCCGCCGTCATCGTCGAATTGAGTCAATTTCTGTTTTGCAGTCTCGAACGTGAACCAAAATGAACAAAGCGCATAAATAACGTAAAAAAATATAAAATACAACAAAATAGCCAGAAGAAGCGGGCAGAAGAAAAAGAAGCAGCAGAAGACGGCGCTGCCTGGGGCCTGTGCCTCAAATATTGGGGCCCTCCAACGCCAACACACGAACACGTAACACACGCACACACACAAACACAACAAAAGAAAGAAGAATAAAACCAAAGCGGACGCAGCGCCTACAGCAAAAGTCGCAATAATAGTTACTTTCAGTTTAAAAATTATTTAGATTTTTGGGGAATATCTACAGTTTTACTTTGTCGTTTTAATAAATTTAAATGCATATTTGCTAATTTTATAAGTCTACAATAATCCGTTGGTTATTTTGTAATTTCTTATATTATTCTGCTCTCATTTGATTCTTAAATAGATCGCTTTGTTTACGCTAACTATCCCTATTAGTATGACTATAGTTGTGAACACAGCGACAGACCAGCGGACGCCTACGTGCGCAGCCAGCACCACCAACAACAACAACCGAACGAAAAGTTGCCTCTGCCGATGCAGCTGTGCACAGCGGTGGCACACGGTATCAAGAGGCGGGGGAGCAGGAGGTGGGAGAGAGGGACTGATGGAGAGAGAGAATCGTATCGAAGACTGTGTGGCGCACTCTGGCAGACAAACTGGCAGGCGGCTCTTCCTCTTCCTCTCTCCATTGCTTCTGCTGCTGCTGCTTTTGCTTCTTGCTTGTTCCTCCCCCTCCACCATCACGTATTCTTCTTCTTCTTTGGCTGCGCCCCAAGCAGCTCAGCATAAAGCGCCACACTTGCAGTGGTATGCGTGTGTGTATGCGATTACGAGTTCACTCTCGCACTCGTGCTCGTTGGAGCTCCCGCTCGCCCTCTCCCGCTGGCTACTACACTGCTGCTGCTGCTTCTTCTTCTTATTCTTCCACTTCACAGCTTTATGTGTGTATCTGTGCGGCATTTGTATTTTTAGTACAAAATTGTTGTTTAAACAAACAGGTTTTTTTTACACCGCACACACCACACATAACTCGTCTTTCGAGCTCCTCTCCTCTCTGCACTGCCCCTCTCACCGTCTCACTCTCTCCTCTTGCCGCCTGCTGGCCTCCCCCCACTCTTCTGCAGCGCCACACTATGTATGCCGGCAACGCCGACGTCGATGCTGACGCCGTCGCTGATGTCGGGAGTCGACGCCTCCGCTTGCAGTGGTTGTTGCGCCGTTGTCGATTTTCAATTGGAAAGACACAGACTGAGCGGCAGCGAGGCAATCAATGAGTTGGCAAGGGGTAGGGGCGGAGAGGGAGCTTAGCTAATTTAAGTTGGCCAGCCCTGGCGCCATGTTCGTTGCACTTTTGTTGTGCGGCAACCCTGGCTGCTCCACAGGAAATACATACACACTGATGTGCCTGTGCACCTCGCTCTCACTGAAATGCCAGGAGTGAGCAAGAGAGCTTTCAGGATCACGCTTTGTGCCACGTTCGCAGGCAGCTATAGCAGCAGCAACAACAACAGGAAAGCTCTGCTCAACAAAGCGGCGTCTTCACGTCTGCGTTGGCGGCAGCAGAGAGAGAGAGAGAGCGAGCGATGCACAGTGGCAATCGGCAAGGTGTACCAAGCTAATGTTATTTAATTTAATTTCGTATTCACACGTTTCGGTTAACTGCAGGCGCTAGAGCGGGATGGCAGACGGATAGCGGACGTGAGCAGCAAGCGCCAAAGTTCGTCTCTATGTGTGAATGTGTGTGTGCGGATGAATGCGGTTCGGAGAATGAACGAAAAGAACGACTGTGAGAGAGAGAGAGCGGAAGAATGAGTGGTTGGGGCACAGAGATATGGGGAGCTACAGAGAGCCACATTCATCCAACGCCTGTTCATTCGCTGACGTCGCTCTGTCTGCTGATCCAACAAGAGAGCAAGCAATCGAGCGAACTCGCAAGCTCACCCAACAGGTACCCACAGCCTAGGAGCTAGTGGTGGGATAGAGACGGAAAGGGTGAGGGCGAGCGAGAGCAGGCCGAAAGAGAGCGAGATTCCGAATCCGATTCCGATTGTGGCTGCCGCTGTTGAAAATCGGCAACGTCGCCACCGATCGCCACCAGACAGAATGTCGCCAGTTCATGCTACGCCGCCAGACACTCTGTCGTCGGTGTTGCGCCGACGCCGCTGCCGTCGTTGCTGCGGCTTCTGCTGCTCTCGGTGTCGACGACGACGCAGCGGTGTCGCTGCCTCCGTCGATCGGACAACAGGAACACCACCCCCTGGACCCCTTCACACCACACCACCCACCATATATCCCTGCTACAGGCGAACCTCCAAGAAACGCACTTTCAGAACCCATATTGGCTATAAATATATCTAATTTTATAAATACTTGATGGACATCCATGAAGTACATATGTATCTATATCTGAAGTGGAGCTATCCAAAACATATTAATCGTTCATTAAACTTAAGCTTAAGCTTTCTATCCCCAAAATAAGCTTAATTTTGGATTCTTAACGCCTTTTACAAAACTGATTCGTCCTTTAAAAAGTATTTCAAGGATTCAAAGAAGCATTTATCATCAAAATCTGATCAGAAGAGTAATCTGATTAAAACTGATCAAAAGTATAATCTGATCAGAAGAAAATCAAGAGATCTAGAGGTTACGTTTTTGGGGCTTTACTGTATTTCAGTTTTCCCTTTGGCTTTTGGCTTTCTGCACATGCACATGCCACCCCATATACCCTCTTATATACATACATTTGTATACAAGCATCTATATACATATATACCATATATAGTATATTTGTATTTAGAAATGTGTGTTGTGGTGCGACCTCGACTTTGGCAAACCGATCGATCGATGGACGTAACCAGCAACTACCAACTACAAACTGACAGCCAACTAACTAACTATCAGCCACCAGGTTTCGGAATGTGGCCGGGTACTTTTCCACCCGCGGGTATGACTATACCGATGACCACGACCAATACTATATACATATAGGCATAAATACCTAATATAGCTTCTGGGAAACGAAAGCCACAACGAAAAAGTGGCGAACCCAAAAGTCCCCATTCAGTCAAATCAATTTGAAATCAAATATGGCAATTATAGTAATGGAAATATTACAATATACAAATTTATATATTGCAAACGAAGTTACGGGGATTTTTCAGTTCTGGATTGAATAGAAATAAAGTAATATTAATATTAGTAAATATCGTTTTACAAGGGTTTATTATGTTGATCCTATATTATTTGTAATTTAAAAATAAGTCTTAAAATTCTTAATTAAACCATGTAATAATAATATTTCTAAAATTTAAAGAAGTCCTTTGAGAATATCAGCATCCCCAATTTCAGACCTCTTCCATTTCGAGTTATAAATTATATCCCAGCAGACATTGTTGCTAAATGTTTGTAAATAAAACGCAGCCATAAAAGGCATGTTGCCGTGCAATTCTTTTTGGGGTCCCCTCTATATACATATATACCAGATATTCCAGAACTTGCACAAATGCACATATAACTATATATATACACGCACGTTCTCAATGAATTTGTGAGTTCGCTTCGGCCATAACTTGCAATATTTTTCTGTCCAGTCAACATAAATTTAGCCAAATATGTTTCTTTGTATCGGTAAACGTATATATATAGTACATGTATATAGAGTATAGTTTGTATGCAGCCAGCGCCCCCGAGAAGTTCTTATACTTTCACTTTCGCCATTGCATTTGCATTTCCTCGATCAGCAAAAATATTTTGTGCAAGTTTTAGCATTTTTGAGGCGCGTGTGGGTGGCAATCTTTATTTATTTCATCCATTCTTTAAAAAAATATATTTATTTTTTGGTAATTTCCTGATCTATTCTACTTAGCTGAATTTTATTATTAATTTGTAAATTTGCTTAGGTTGGGGCTTCTGGGTTAATGCTATAATAATACTCTTTGGGCTTAGGAGAGCTTAAAGGTAAGAACGGTTTACAGAAAACTATGGGATGGAAAAAATAATAGATATATGTATATAATAATGAGATATATCACAGTAAATATTTAAAGAAAATTTTAGCCATTGCAAAGGATAAAAACTAAAAAGGTTTATTATTAAGGATATAAAAAAAAGGTGTCAAATAATCATTATAATATATAATATTATATAAGTCTAATAATTTATTATATATTTTATTTTATATCTTGGCCATTTAAAACTTATTATTGCAGCCACGGAAGCGTATGCCTTAGCTCGGTGTCTGCATTTTACGTTCTCCCTTAATTTTGCATTATTTTTTGTTGTTTTTTTTTACGTTTTTGAACGAACTGCACTTTCGTGATCAGCTGAAGCAGTAACTGGCAACGCGTGATCTGGCCGTATGGAGGTTAATTTACATAGTTACGAAACTTGTTTTCACATCAGCCCCCATCCATCGCAGCCAACAGCCATCGATCAGAGCGAATCAAATCAAGAGTGAAGATCAAAAGATCCAAGATCGAGTGAGATCCAAGATCTAAGATCCAAGAGATACTCGGCAGGGTTGTGCAATTCAAAAGTAAGAGCCGAGGCTTAGGCAGATCAGTGGTTGATCAGTGATCTTCAGGGATATATGTATGTATATTTTTCTTCCCTCAGATATTCTGGGGCTTCTTACATGACTCCTCCTTCGACTTGGCTTAAGCTTTTCAAATTGCACGATCATTAATCCCCGATTCCTAATGCTAACTTATTAATCTCTCGATGATCTAATCATATTTTCCTAACTGATTGATCTCTTTATGATCTTTTAAGATAACTGCTTAGTCAATAATCCAATTCATTCAAATTTTGATTAAATAATTAATTATTTAGGCTTCATATTTTTATGGGATATATCATTGCATTTTTTAACCAAACTTTCAACCAAAAACTCCCAGTTTTATTGTGGAGATTAGGAACTCTGCGGTTCTTCTAGACGCCACTTGATCATCGCATTGGTTGCGATGCTTGATTTTCCAATGACAAGTGGCTCCTTGGAGGAGGAGGTTCGTTCGACCTGGTCCCTATATATATTTGCTGGGAAACTCCCAGGACAGGACTCTGGTGTGTCTGTGCCATCCTTCCAGGGAACATGAACCTGTATAGGCCCTCTATATAACATGTGTTGTTAGCAAAGGGCCAGCTTTAAGACGGGGCTTTCCCCGGCCGAACCAACACACATGTGTTGTGTGTCCTGTGTGTCCTGTTGCTGTGCCCCTAACTTTGGCTTAGGATCGCAGCCCGGATCGGTGCGGGGATCGGTCCGAGAGTCAGTTCAACAACTCGGCAAGTCGGACTGCGGGTTGTGTTTTGGATTTCCCGTCGGATTAAGACCAACTTGCGTTGCCTGCTCTCAGTTTCCTTTAGTTTCCTTCAGTTCCGACTGGCGGGTCAGCTCGGGTCAGGTCAGAGCAGGTCAGTGCTTGGTCCGTCCACCGTCCGGCTAATTGTAATCGTGGGAAAAACCAATCAGACGCAACACTCGGCCCTGGGCCAGGTCTCGCGTCTTTATTACGGGGGGCAATATTAGCGTAATCCTCCGCGTTTAGGGTGCGTGTCGTAGAAGCCGTAAAGAACTTGGCTTGCGTTTACAACCGCCGCACCATAAACCATATAGCCATCAGATATATGCTACCTGCCGCTGTCTTAGATCTTCGATCTACGATCTACATTTTGATTTGATGATGGGATTAAATATAGATCTCTTAATCAAAAGTCATGAAAAGTAATTAGAAAATATATCAAAATAAAATTTAAAGTCTTAAAAATTTAATAAAGATCCTCGATTTACGAACTACGATCTAAATTTTGAATTGATTACGGGACGAAATATAGATCTCTTAATCAGAAGTCATGCAAATTATTTATAAAATATATAAAAATCAATATATGAAAGTACTAAAAGGAGTTCCTAAGTTCTATAATATCTTAAATGTCTAAAGAAAGTCATTTATCGAAAGCCATTTATCATCCATCGATAGGAAGAGGTGAAATGAGAAATTCGAATGATGAATGAATCCATATCCGGTAGCTGGCAAGATTATCGGCTACGTGATCGGGTTTATGCATATAGAGTATATATCGCCGATATATTTGGTGATTCAGCTGGGTACATCGCACACAGGTGGCCATAATTTAGGTGTCGGCGGTATCTGTTCGTTTTTAAAAGTTAAATGAGCATACGGAGACCTCATTAGATACGCACCAGACACGTCTATCTATCAGTAGTCCATCCATCTATATCTATATAGTATATGCTGCATATCTGTATAAGCTATAATGCTGTACGCGCCTGGCATTGGCAATCGAGAAATCGGGTGCACAGTAGCTACCGCCGTCGCCACCTGTCCATAAATCGCTCAGAGACGAGACCCATTGGCATATAGCCTGCCATATAGCTATAGCCTATAACTGTGTGTCAAAGCCAAGAGGAGGACGCACCCGAAATACAAATTATGGGAATGAAATCTATCGGGGGCCCATCCATAAATCAAACTTGAATTCCGTTCGCGCAGGCGTTACATCGGAACCACAGGAGAGACCCGAAACCAAAACACCCTAGAGATTATTGATAATGATCTGTCCATCGGTTGCATACCAATATCAGCTCCTCGAGCATGATTTGTGGCCAAGGGTCCCCTGTCAACGGGTTTTCCTTCGAGCAGGACTTTATTTTTATTTGATTTGTGGGTGTTCTGACTTGAATATGTTACTTCTTCCTCATCGATAGGAAGTATTGATCTTTGAATTCGATATTATTTGATTTTAAGATAATAATTGAGTAATTTATGAATTTCCGGATGGGGTATAGAGAGTTTTTGAGAGGATAGTAGAGACTTTAGATATGTACAAATAATATTGAAAATATTATGTTGGCTGAATTCTTCAAAAGGATATCCTAGTATTCCATTCTTCTATAATAAAAATTAAACGTGATTAAAAATCTCTTTAATTAAACTTGTAGATCAGTTATTTCTACCTTCTATTTAGAAGTATACAATACTCACTCCCTCCAGTGTGGCCCCACCTCTCTTAGCACACTTTTTCCAGTGCCTACTGTACTCCAGCGGGAATGAGGTTTGTTTACTGTGCTGGTGGGGTCTCTGGTTGTGTCTGTGTGCGGTGGGGTCAACTATCTATGTAAATCCAATATTTGGAGTCTGATAACAGTCCCCATATGGAGCACAGGAATGCAGGGGGGTGCTTGGCGAGTGGGAGGCCCCCCCTTCCAGTAAGTATTCCTTGGGAAAACATACAAAATAAACTTTTGGGCCCTGCAGGCGTGTCTGTACATTCATTATTCGAAATATTTATGTGGATGTACGAGAATTTTTGTATTTTCTCACTTTTTTTCGCTTTGAATTTTATTTTTGAATGTAGTTGCAGCTTGGACATACACAGAAATATACATACATATGTACATATTTCATTCTAAGTAAATATTTATGTGTTCCAGAAAATTCAAAACTGTGAAATTCAAAATGGAATTCAAAAACAAAAACCAAAAAGGAATCAAATTTAATTTTTAGCCTTAAGAAATATTAAAATATTCAAAATAAAAGGAATGTGTGGTAAAATAAAGCCTTGCCATTATTGCAGCTATTTTTTTTTAAAGAAAGCGGGCAATTAAAGGGTCTCCGGGACTCAAAACTGCTGGCTTCCTTTTCGCTCCTGAAGGTCAGGGAATGCCAAAGGAAGCAACCCTTTCAAGGGTTAAAGCTCTGCAATGGCAGCACTAGAGTGTGTGTGTGTGTGTGTGTGTGTGTGTTGTGGGATACCTACAATATAATGCACCCACTCACACCGTCCCAACCAACACCAGTGCATGTGCATGGCATCGAGAATCCATATCAGCACCGAGGAACAATAACAAAACGCAGCAATAACAAAACATTCGTGTCCCGGGACAAACGGACAAGCCGACACACCTACGTTCTTGCATACATACGGACTCTGGAGGCACATGCACAGTGGCGGTCAAGATAGTGGGTCTAAGATGTTAAGTTAAGAGGTCTTAATCGCGATTTATAAAAAATATAATATCGAAAATATCGTAAATATAGATATATTGGCATTTTAAATATTAAAAAATATCGCATTTAACGTTAATATATAGAAGCTAATATTATTGAATCATTTAATTTTAATTTTTGACTTGTCTTGCCTTGACTGTACATATTTATCTCTAAGTTTCTTTTGGCTGTGGTGCTATCATTGTGACCGCCATTGTACCACACAGTCACCATCGGCCAAACAAACGTGAAGACGGCGGCGGCGGCGGCAGCAGAGTCAGGCCAGACAGTCTGTCGCCAGAAAAATCCGCACTCACACAGCCCCAGAGCGCTCACACACACACGCACACCGCACAGCGGTCGAAACGAGGGCAGGCGAATGAGAAAGGTTGGAAGGGTAGGGCTGGGGAAGGAAAAGGTGGGGGATGTGGAATGTGGAGTGGGTGGAGGAAGGGACAATGGTTGGAAAGGGGGAAAGGGTTGGGGGAAAGACTCGAGATTCAAAGGCAGGAGAGTGGGCAGCGAGGCGTCGGCGTCAACGCCGCTGCCAGCTCACTCACTGGCTCGTGTATGTTGTTGTAATTGTTGTATCTTGGTTGAGAAATCGCTCGAAAAAGCGAAGCGCAAAGCAAAGCAAAATTCCATTTAGATTATGCTCTTCTGCTTCTTCTTGCAAATGCAGAGAAAAAAATCCCCCAACGGTGCAGGTATTGGTTATATTGTAAAAAAAAAAAACAACATATACCAGAAGCGAAAATCATATTATTTCTCTCAGTGTGTGGCAGTGGTGTTGTTGTTGGCGCTTTTGACGAACTGAACGCGCTGCTTGGGAGGTGTTACAATACACACAAACACTCAATGAACCCCAGAAAGGCACACACACACACACATGTTCACGCGCTCACGGAAACGAGCACTCGACGGAGGGTGCGCATGTGTGTGTGGCTGCAGTGTGCATTGCATTTGCCAGACCGTCCGGCGCGCCAAGTCGCCGCTCATAACGTCATCGCCACTTGGGACAGCTACAGAAAGAGAGAGAGAGTGAGAGAGAGGGAGAGGTGGCCAGCAGCAGAGGTGTCACCACAGGAGCAGGTGAGTTTACCAAACAAATTAGAAAGGATTAAATAAATTAACACAGGAAACCCCACTTAACTGAAATAAAATTAATAAATAAATAAAAATAAAGAAAAAAAAAAAACAAAACTAGCCCCAAAGGCAACTATACTTTTTTTAAACCCCATTTCCTACACCCTTGCTCTCCCTCTCGAGTACGAATTTTATCACCCACGATTTCGGTTGGTCTTGTTGTTGTTCTTCTACTGTTTGTTTTCGATATCCAGACACACACACATTCTTCCGTGGGGGGCACATGCATTGGGGGCGGCGGACAACTCGAAGCCTTTGCTGGCAACCCCCTTGCATTCCCCGCCTATGAATCCAAAAAACAACGTAATATTAATTCGATTTATAAAGTTTGTACATTTTTTAAATAAAAATATTTAAAAATAGAAAACAACATGCAAAAATTTAAAATTTTAGCAGTTGACAAGAAAAAAATTTCAGCATTATCCAAATATGTGACAAACATTTAATATAGTGAATAAAAATGTTGTATATGATTTTTACAAGGTACAAGGGACACCTGTTGTAATCGCTTAAAATCTGAGAACTAAAATCTGAAATCCCAACGAGCTGTGAAATTTCGAAATGAAATAAAAACCGCGTCGTTTTTTTATGCATTTTACCGATCCGAAAGATGGATTATACCGGCGAATTCCAGGGATCTCGACCCTTTCGGGCTGTCAAATTCCATATTCCTCAGGTGCTGCCCGGCTGTCTGCAGTTTTAGCTTTAAGTTTCGGGCATAAATCAGGCGGGAGAGGGGTTTCCTTCCTTTTCAGATTGGGGATGGGATGGATGTTTGGGGTTTGCAGCACAGACTCCCAGCCAAACTGTACTGAACATATACAAATACATACATATTCATCTGTATATGTATTGCATTGGGGAGCGAACACATTCCCACTCTGCCACACGGATACGGGCGCATACAGGAAACGCGGAACGCCTAGTTACAGTGGGCTGGATGGATGGTTTTAATGATACAAATTATGGGCTAAATTAACTGGAGATATAGTTTTCCATTTTTTGTTAAAGTTAAGCCTATTGAATAACTTATGGTCATTAAAAGTACGTTTAATAGCGCCTTTATTTTATGAACCGACTTTTGAACCCCCAATAAGTAGTCATAAATAAGCAAGGAAAGGAGGGATTCCCACCAAGAGGGGCGTGTGGCTTTCGGGGATTTTATTATTATTTTATTTCAGTAGAAATACAGCACATTCACCACATTACGTAAACGTACGTGTGACGTTAAGTCTGCAACTTGTATGGTACTTTTGCCACACTGTGCAACAAGGAGAAGGAGGATAAGGAGCACAAGAAGAAGCAGAAGACGAAGAAGGAATGGGCAACGGCAAAAGGGAACGAACGAAGGAGCAGACAAGGGGATAAGTGCATATGTGGCCCCTGAAACTTAACACTTCTTTGGGTCTCCTCCGGCTGCGAATATTAAAATACCCACTTAAGGGCCCAACAATAACAACAGCGGCGGAAAGCGGAGAAAATAAGCATACGAAAAAGAGGAGCTAGAATTGAACTCAAGCAGTTGTCTCTGACACTTAAAAAAATCACAAAAATCTGATTATAAAATTTTAAATAATATTAATTATAATTAAAAAGATAACAAATTAAGTTTAGTTAAAATTGTAATAATATAAATAATTAGCGAAATCGAAATACAATTTACATTTTTTTAAATTTAATTTTCCGTTACATACCCTTATTTTTTGCAGTGTGTACACACTATTCTTGGAGCGGCGCCCGTCCGTCTGAATATGAAAACCAAATCGGAATCCGCTTCCTATCTCGTCTGCTTCTTGAATCCAGATGGTATAGCACTTGAGAGCCGGCATGGATATTAATTAATTGTTGGCCACGAAACCATGGGGAGG
>JAEIIL010022177.1:20547-32190 GCA_018905715.1 Drosophila lini
GGGGAGTGCGCTCGACACGCCACTTAACACATTTGCCTTCTTGAAAAAAGTACTTCCTTTTCGATTTTTTTTAATGGTTGCAATTTGATGCCCGCAAGTAAACCATAGTTTTTTTTTCTTCATAATGTAAAAAATTTTGAAACGATCAACAGATTTTTTAAATTAAAGATTTGCTGTTTCCTTTTTTATTTTCTTGAATTTGTAAATGGGTTTCAAAATGGGCCAATAGCCCGCCAACAGTGTGTACACCCACATTCTTTTAGCTTAACTAAAAACAAAAAAAAACAATCAAAGTTAAATATTTCTTACATTAACATTTTAAATATAAATTAATATTGGATAAAATTTATTATTTGCTTTAGAAATTATATTATTAATTTTAAAAAATATTTTTTTCAGCCCGCCGGTTAAACAGTGTGACCCCACCCACAACGCAAAAATGAGCATGAACCAGATGTGTATGCGAGGCAATGAGAAATGAGCATGTGAGAATTTCCAGGGTTGGAATGCACTTATTATCGCCATGCAAGTCGAATTGATTTGAAGAGTTTTAGCAGCAGCAGCGCAGCGGCAGAGCATCAGCAGCAGCAGCAACAACAAAACGCACAAAAACAAAGCCAATACACGCACGCACACACACACAAAAAGGACGCCAAAGGAGAAAAACAAACACAAAGAGCAGGACAGGACAAGCGCTTTTTCCAGAAATTGGGTCGCGCCTTTCTTCGAGCTTGTTGCTGGATTTTTCCTCGATTTGTATTTATACAAACATATACATACATATTTGTTAGGTGTGTGTGTGTGTGTTGTTGTTGTTCTTCTTCTTGGTCTTTGTAGTTTGTTTGTTGTAACTGTGGCTGTTGTTGTTGTTGTTGTTGCTGGCAGAGGGAGCGAAGAGCGAATAGCGAATGTTATGGCAACACTTGCAGCCTGCGCTTGTGTGGGTAAGTGAGTTAGAGTAGTTCGTGTGTGCAATTTTAACGTTCTTATTTCTATTACTTCTTTTTCGTTTTTGACTTTTGGCTGTGGTTCCACCGTTCTCCGTTTCCCCGTTAAAGACTGAGGATATTGACAAATAAGGAGGAAGCCTTATATATTTATGTGTATATAACTAACAAAATCCTGTTCCAATTGATGGCAACTCCCGGAGTGTGTGTATGTGTGGGTAAGTGTGCAGTTATTTTTCGATTTCCCTTTGTTGGACCTTTATTTGCTTTATGTTTTGTGTGTTTTATAAGCTTTTAAGTTAAGATAAATCAATTTAAAGCTCCAAAAACAGTGGATTTTGTCTTAAATAGTATTTGTTTTTGTAATATGTATATTTTTCATTGCCTACCTTTTGACGCCTTTCTTCGTTTTCCATCATTCTTAATTTCCCCTAATTGTTTCACTTTTCCTCCTTGCAGAGTGAGCCATCGTTAGCCAGAGCACAGCCAGCCAGTCAGGAGCCTTAAATCTCCACCAGAAACTGTTCAGAAGCCGCAACCGGAACCCCCCAACAAACCCGGAATCCAACCATAAATCCTAGTCAAAATGAGTGTGGTGGGCAAGCAACTAAATCCTGTGCAGCAGTCCTCCAGCGGAGCCGCCGCCAGCGCCTCTTCTTCCTCCTCCTCCTCAGTCAGCGGCACGGCCACGAGCGGCAGCGGTGGCGAGGCCAATGGTGGCAGCAGCACAGGTTTGGCAGCGGCGGCGTCGTCCTCCGTCGGTGGAGAAGGATGCGCTGGTGCAGGTGACTCAAAGCGATCGTCGGAGCCGTCCAGCGTGACGCCCGAAGATGTACTGCACCTGACCAAGATCACCGACGACTATCTGTGCTCCGCCAATGCAAATGTGTTCGAGATTGACTTTACGCGCTTCAAGATCCGTGATCTGGAGAGCGGAGCGGTGCTCTTTGAGATCGCCAAGCCGCCGAGCGAACAGTTTCCAGACGGACTGTCCGTCGAGGAGACCATGCTGGCGGCAGCCGAGGAGCTAACGCTGGAGGACACTGCCGATCCGAATGCCGGGCGCTATGTGCGCTATCAGTTTACGCCGGCATTTCTCAACCTCAAAACAGTGGGAGCCACGTAAGGAGTATATCTATAGCTTCATATGATACGTATACAACCTTTTTGTTATTGTTTTGCAGTGTGGAATTCACGGTGGGCAGCCAGCCAGTAAATAATTTTCGCATGATCGAACGGCACTTCTTCCGCGATCGCCTGCTAAAAACCTTTGACTTCGAGTTCGGCTACTGCTTTCCGTATTCGAAGAATACGTGCGAGCACATCTACGAGTTTCCTAACCTTCCACCCGACCTAGGTGAGATCCGGAACCCAGATCGGGGTTGTTTTTAGCTAATATAATAATATAATCGGAGAAATTAGCTTTTTTTATAGAAAATGTTGATATTTTAACGATAGCATAGATATTTTAGGAAATTTTAAAATGCAATAGCCATATTGTCATCATTTTTATGGATATAAATTCCTGTTTTTTTTTCTATTTAAACGTTTAAAGTGTTATTTTTCAATGTTTAAAAATGCTTTTATCGATATTTTTTGACGATATACATTCCTAGCTGTTTTCCCCTTGAACCATCAAGTGTTTATTATTTTTTCTATTAAATTTCCAATTGGTTAGCCAGATTATTACTTCTGTTATATATTTTATATAATTTAAATTGAGCTTATTTTTCTTTAATTTAGAGGAAAATTTCTTTAGCGCCTTGCGTAATGCTTTATCTCAGGTCAGTGGCCAAAAATAAGGACAAAGGGAGGGGGCTCTTAATGTAGGTCAAGGCGAGCTCTGTTTTCTGCTTTTAACTCTGACTTGTTTTATGCAAATTTAAAATATTTTTTACCTTGAACTTTACTTACTATAATTTTTAAGAATTTAATATTAACAAAATTTAAAAAATTTTAATTAAATGTAATATTAAAAAATTATTACATTTTTAAATAAACTAATGTATTGACATATCTTTACCATTACAGTGGCTGAGATGATATCGAGCCCCTTTGAGACACGCTCGGACAGCTTTTACTTTGTGGAAAACCGACTCGTCATGCACAACAAAGCCGATTACGCCTACGATGGCGGCATTATAGTCTAAACAAAACTCTAAAAAAAAAACGAGAATCTAAAGAAAGCAAATCTAAAACATAAAGGATCTAAAAAAAGATCTAAAAAAGAGTAGAGTCTACAAAAGGAATCTAAAAGGATCTAAAAAAGGAAGAACAGAGCAAAAACTACAACTAAGAAGGAGGATCGAAGAAACTAGAGCAAAACTAATAACTAAAAATTACTACAAAAGCTGTGAGACAAAATCCAAATGAATTGTCACACACACACCACAACCCACACACACTCCACACATACACATCGAATTTGAGGGAATTATCACAGCCATTTTAGCCTTAGCACGAGAGTTTTACCCACCATTCCTGTTTGATGTATTTTAGCAAGGATAAAGACAAACCCACACACACACACACTCATAATACAAACAAAACACACTCACACCGAAGCACGCAAACTGTGTTCATTTAATAAATAATTTCCCCGATCTTTGAATATATTTAATTTTAAGTGCAATGTGATTTCGCCTGATTTTTTCGGTATCTCTTATATATATATATGTATACATTTTTTATTTATTACTAATTGTAAGTAAACACACACACATCACACACACACACACACACACACACGAAACCAAAGGATAACGATCAAACATCACTTGCTGTCAATTTTTTGTATGCAAAAGGAGAAGAAAGAGGAGGCTGCGGAAGGATAATTACACGATACGATCTATATTCCATCAGCTTCGCTCTCTATTTGTTCAATATGGCATTTTTTCGTGTCCTGTGTATGTATATTTTTTAAACAAAAGAAAAGGGGGGGCTCAAGGAGGCAAGCAAAATAAAAAGATACCTTAACCCCTGAAAATCGAACGAGAGATCACACGCCGAACAACAAGAATGATTAAATTAAATTACATTTTAAATGTACATACACCACAAACTTGATGTTTTTCTATTTGGAGGAAAGAGGGTCCATATTATATAGTATATAAATATTCCTTAAATGGACTTGAAAACCTTGAAAATACTTAAAAGCTGGGATGCCCAAGCTAAGGCTCTTGGAGCTCCAGGATTTTTTTAGAGAGTTTTTTGCAAAAGTTAAATATTTTTAAAACAGTCTTTAATTCTTAGTATTATTTTCTTAACTAATTTTCGTCTCTTTCTAATTGATGAAGCCATAAAATAGAAGTTAGGTTTTTAAACAAAACATAAAATAAATAAACTACTAATAATAATTACATGCATTTCCCCAATTCACAGGAATAAATGTAACCTTTTTTCATTAATTTAGCTTAAAGCTCATTCTTATTGCCTCTTTTTTGTACAATTTTTGTTAGCTACATAACAAGTTCAGTTGTCAAGTCTATTTCTTCTACTTGAGGAACTTGGTGACTATGGAAATAAACTCCTGTGGCTGCTCAAAGTGCACCAGGTGGCCGGCGTCCAGCCAGTGGATATCAGCCTCAGGAAACATCTCCAAAATCTCTGGCCAGTGCTCGCGTCTAAAAAAAGAAAACCCCTTAATTTGAAAGTCTTAATAAGAATTAATAAGGATACAACCTCATGTAAGATGAATGCGACCCACAGATGAAGGTGGTGGGTCCTGGGTACGGTGGTAGTTGGTCGATGTTAGTTCTATAATCCTCGAAGCGGGTGAGAAAGTCACGCAGAACCGAAGCATTGCAGGCCCAGGAAAAGCTAATATATTAGAGATATATATTATTAACCATAAATTCAAAGGGAAAATATATCAAATGTTCTCCCACTTACGCTCCAGTCTTTGGATCCTTGCGCAGATTCAGCATAATAAAGTCCACCGTCTCGTCCTCGGTGGCTTCCAGTAGCTTCTCCCGCGCTATCTTCCTACCCTCGGACATGGATAGGCTGGGCGAGAGATTCAAACCAACCATGGCATCAAAAATATGCTTCATCTCCTCGGTGCCGCGTGGCACCGATATGGGGGAGATGTCCACCACAATCAGACGCTCTACCAGTTCGGGCTGAAAGGATAGATAATTGTTTAAATAATCCTTAATCCTAGAAGTCCTCTCCCAGCTGGTACTCACATATTTCCGGGCAAAGTACATCATGGCACGACCGCCCATGCTGTGACCCAGGCAGGCCGCTTTTGGTGCCTGGTGCTGCTCCAGAAATAGACGGATATCCTCGCTCATGGCGCTCGATGTGTGAACACTAGAATGCGGACTCTCGCCATGATTCCTGGCATCCACGGTATATATCTGGAATAGCGGAAGGGAGACTTCAATAAAGGGACTACAGGATAACTGGAAATCAGTCACGCACCTTCCTGGGCACCTTACGGACCAAGGCTCGGCTGATGCCGCGCCAGTTCTGCTTGGAGCCGAAGAGGCCGTGTAAAGTTATCAGCGGCGGCTGAGTGGGCTGTCCCTCGCCCTGGTACACCTCGAAGCTCATCTCCACGGGCTCCGACGTGGAGTACGACGAGGAGGGAGAGGGGAAGTAGCCATTCCGAAGGAGCAGCGCCTGCAGTGGGCTCTTCCCCGCGCCGGCTGGAAGGAAACGTAACGATTTCGTAAGTCGCTGCATCTCTGGGCCAGTGTGTACACACACACACACACACACGATCGACGGACAGTGGCGGCCGGTGGGTGGGGATTGGGTTTATTTCCACGGTCCTCAGTTGCGTAATTTAAGTGTTAATGCTAAATAAATGTCGTTAATTTTGAATGCTTTGCCATAATTATTTGGGGGTCAGACTGAGAGAGATTAGATTTGTCAGCGGCGCAGAGAAAAATATGTACAGGGGATTACATAGATTTTAAATGGTATATCGAGTAAATATCTGAATTTAAATTTAATTGACAATTATCATTCTTATAATTAAATTATATATAATTTAATTATAAGAATGATAATTATCTAATTATATATAATTTAATTATTGTTTAAATAATTCTTCTATGCTTAGCTTGTGAATATGAAAATTCGACCCCCATTAGCTACGCCACTGAAAATGTGCTAGAAAGCGCAACTTTGCAAGCAGTCTGGCAACTCCAGCCAAACGTCAAAAAGCGAGAGACAGTGGAACTGTATTTTACTACTTTAAGGTATTATTTAATGGGAAATCGGGTGAAATGGTTTTCAAAATTAATCAATTAAATTTCTGTTTTTAATTCACGTAACAAAATAAATAATTTAATAAATAAAAAAATTTGGTACTATGGAAATGGTATTTTATGGTATTTATTGTTGGGCCGGAGTATTTCCTATCGTTATCGGTGCGCGGTCACGCTGGTTTTGGACAGCGAGGACTGAAAAAGAACGCATATCTCGGCAGCTAAAACCAGGAATCGCTATTAAAAACAGAATCCAGGTAACGCGCGCCATCAGGATAACCAGGAGTTGAAGGTTCCCCATCGGGCGAAGCGCCAGTAAAAAAGGGGGACAAGCACAGCATACAGCAACGACGACGGCGGCGGCCGAGAAGTAGCGGCGGCGGCGTTGGCTCTCCGTACTTCTCCCACTCTCTCTTGCACTCGCAGCCACTCAGCCATAGGTAAGCAGCAACAAAAATGTGCATATTGCAAATTCAGACCAACAAATTGATATATTTTCAAGTATTCTATCTTTCCCCTCAAAAAAAAAAACAAAAAAAAAAAGTAAAAGAAAAAGTATAAGAAACATGAGTAAAAGTAAAAAAGTAAAAGTTAATGTAAAAGTTGAAAGTAAGTGAAAAGTGGTTAAAGTTGTTAAGTAAAAAAAATCTGTCTGTCGGTCGCGAAAAGTGCGCAAAAGTCCGAAAATAATTAACTCTCTCCTGTGTGTGTGCCTCTGTGTATGTTCGAGTGTGTGTGTGCGTGCGTGCGTGTCCTACTTGTGTGTGTACAATTCAGAAGGGCGAGGGAGACAGACCGTCCCGCCGATGTCAGAATGAGAATGTGAAGAGGAATGGCACAAGTTATCCCGTATTTTCAACAGTAATTGTTGTTGTTCTTTCAGTAAATTCCTCCTGCGCTCGCTCTCTCTTCCTCTCCCTCTCTCTCGCTCTCGTTCGCGTCAAAAATTAAATTAAAAAAAAAAAGAAACAGCCGTAGCACACACACACACACACGATATAATCAATAAAATTAAAAATAAATAAATGCTAATAAAAGCAATGAAGGTAAGAACCCCACAAAAAGCCAACAAACAGCAACAAATTTTTTTAATAAAATAAAAACTTTATTTCCGACTCCTGCCCCTCTCATTCCCACAAAGAAAATAAGTAAAAAAAAAGAGATAATTAAAAGAGACGCTATCGATTGCAATGCCCATCGCGTTATCGTCGCAATCACACAGTTATCGACATTTGTTGGGGGTGACACTGACCTTTTGCTGCGCCTTGTCTATGTCTTGTCTGCATTTTGAATTTCTATTAATCACATTTCACAAGATTAAAAAGAAGATTAAGATTTTTAGATCTGTAATTTTACGATTTTTCTATTTGTCCGCTTGAATGTCCAGAAACCAGGGAAAATTTCCTCCGTAAACTACCCTCCTCCCCTCAACAAATGTTTGACTCGCTGCTTCAATTCAGTTATTCTCTCGGTTCCCGAAGAATTGTGTGTCGCGCCCAAGGAGGTTGTTTCTTGTTCCCCCGTTACTTCTGCCCTGAAGTCTAATCTTTGTCCTCTTAACCATCTCCTGCAGGAAGGCGTGGAACGTCCAAGTTGCCCGCAACAACGGCGTAAGGCGGCGAACCCATGGTCCTCGACATGGAGTCGGACGATTCTCGTGCCAGCTCTCCGTCCAACTCGTCGGAGTCTCGTTCCAATTCGCCCGTTAATTCCAATAAGGATCCTACCGAGCAGAAGGAACAGACATCAGATTCGGCTGGCGGACCAGTACTGGATCGTTCTGTTCGAGCCGCCTCCACCAGCAGCTCCTCCTCCAACTCTAGCTCCAGTTCCAGTCGCAGTGATCTCTCCAAGAAGCAAAAGAAGAGCTCCAGCAGCAGCAGCGGCAGCGGCAGTGGCAGCAGCTCCTCCAGTGGGTCGTCTAGTGAAGATGAGCCGGAACAGGAGCGGCAGCAGCAACCGCCGCCGGAACAAGTGGCACAGCAGGAGCAGGCTGAGCCGGAGCCGGATCCGGAGCCAGAGGCAGAGCCCGATATCGAGCCCGAACCGGAGCGAGATTCAGAGACGACAACGGAACTCACAACAGCTTCGTTGACCTCTAAAACCGAGCAACCCGGCTCACCGCCCAGCGCCAAATCGTTCCACTCCTCCGCACGCAGTCGGAGCAACAGTCCACGGCTGTACAACCAAGCGGCCGTGGATCTCAACATCAGTCATGAGGATCTGAGTGATGTCAGCGATATTGAGGCTGAGGAGAAGCCGAAGAATTCACGCCGCCAGGCAGAGGAGGAGGAGGAGGCTGATGAGGATGAGGATGGCGCCCTGTCAGATGACTCACTCTCGGCCATGGACGAGGACGAGGATGAGGTGAAACAGGTCAAGCAGAACGGGGGCCAGAAGCCAGCCAAGGCCAGCAAGGATGCCAAGGTAGATTCCCGATCTTAAATCTAGCCAAACCCACTGTCTCTTCATTCGTTGTTTTCCATTTCTTCCAGCTTGATGGACGCACACCTGCCTCTGGCCTTGAGGAGGATCTGGTCAAGACCCATGACGATGATGCTTTGGACTTTGAGGCGGAGGAGGGCGAGTGCCCAGAGCAGATCAAAGCTAGCGAAACAAAACAGGCCAAAACGTCCACGGCGTCGCCAATGGATGAGGGCGGAGCCGGGGACGATGGCAACGATGGCGTTGGCAGCGACAAAAACAGCGACACCGACGATGACGACGACGACGATGATGGTGAGGTGGATGCCGACGATGATGAGGAAGCCAAAGCCAAGGCCAAAAGCAAGGCCAAGGATGGCATTGCCAGCAATGGAAGCCTCGAGGATGGCGAGGATGAGGCCCAAGACAAGGCCTTGTCAGCCACATCATCAGCCGCATCAAAGAAGAAAAAGGACGAGGAGGAGCTGGAGGAGGGTGAGGTGTCTGACGAGGATGAAAAGCGTCCCGAGGAAACGGAACCCAAGCCCGTGTGTCGCTTCTATACCCGCGGCCAGTGCACCTGGGGCATGAGCTGTCGCTTCCTGCATCCCGGTGTCACCGACAAGGGTAACTATACGATGTTTGAGAGCCTCGTCCGTTCCGTGCCCATGCAGGGCGGTGGAGCCTCCTCATCCTCGGCAGCGGCTGCTGCTGCTGCTGCTGCAGGATCCTCTAGCTCAGCAGCGCGCGCTAGCGCTTCCGCCTACAGTTCGCATGCTGCAGCAGCCGCCGATTATCATGACTATCGGACTGAACGGCCGGCGCTGCTCCATCGGCCGGCGTTACTCCATCCGCCGAGCGTGTACAGCGCTCACGATGCCCGGTCTGCCTTGGTGCCGGAGGTGGGACCCGTGGTGGAGAATGCCTGGGAACGGGGCCTGCGCACCGCCAAAGAGATGATGCGGAAGGCCAACAAACGCAAGGAGCAAGACATGGACTTTGAGGACAAGAAAATGAACCTCACCCTCTCACCGGACGAACTGGAGAAGGATCCGTATTACCTCAAGGAGCGAGGCACCAGCATGGCCCGTTCCACACCGCCGCCACTGCAATCATCGTCCCGCGACCCAGCACTGCTGCATCCGCTCAGCATGCCGCTGTCCATGCATCCGCATGCCGTTGCCCATCCCCATGCCCACGGTCATGCCAATCCGCGAGCCCTCATGCCGCTGCAGTACTCTGTGTATGGACCGCCGGGGGATCGCTACGGTCGGAGCCAGTATATGGCGCCGCATCATTACGAGGATGTTGATGCTTACGGGCGCATGGCGCGGTATCGTGAATTGCCGCCACATCGGATGCCGCACTACGAGGACGATCGCAGGCTGAGACCTGCGCGTGAGGTGATTGTCCAGCGTGTGGAGGCAGCCGGTGGCCACGGGATCCGTGGCGATGAATGGAGCGATCCCTGGATGCGTTCCAAGTCCATGGGACGTGGCTCGTATGAGCGTGAGGAGCGGCGGCGTCGGGATCGACGCAGCTACAGCAGCAACTCGTCCTACTCGACGTCGAACAGCTCGCAGAGTGACTCCAGCTCGGACTCGTCGCGCTCGAGCAGTCCGCCGCCGGATCACAAGCGACGCTATGGCAGCAGTTCGCACAAGCTGGCCGCCGCCGCCGCCGCCGCCTCGGCCTCTTCGGCGCGTCGGCTAGGCGGTCGGGCGGCGCGATCGCCCAGCCAGATACCGCGACGTCCCAGGCACTCGTCTAGTGAGTTTGGAATTATTTTTCTTCTTTTTTTTTGATGTATAATAACGTTATTTTGATATTCTTTTTTTTACAGAGGGCAGCCTCTCGCCTTCGTACAAGCGTCCGGCCATGGACAAGCGATCCGGTGGACACAGTCCCGCTTCCAAGCGCAAAAAGCTCACCTCGCCGGCGGCCAAGAAGTTTGACAAGCTGAGACGTCGACACAGCTCCAGCTCATCCGACTCAGGTAAGGAGTAGAATTAGAATTTTGTCTGTGTTTGTTTCTAAGAAAATGATTCAATATAAATTATTTTTTATTTAAATTATGGAAATATCTATTATGTATGTTCGTTATTCTTTAGTTAATGAGAAAATTTGTTAAAATTTCTTTGCAGATTCATCAACCACCTCGTACTCGGAATCGGAATCTGGATCCTCGTCGTCGGGCAGCTCGTCGGGATCGCGGGAGACACCCCAGAAGCGTGTGAGGGCCACCGACAAGGCGCTCAACGAGCGCAAGCTAATCAAGAAGCGTAAGTGTGGATTTTCCAAAGATTTTCTTACACTTATTAAATCCTTCTATAACCTCCACCCACAGCCGTAGAACAAGTAACCAAGAAGCGTTCGCCAATTTCCATTGAGATTAAGAAGGCGTCGAACATGGTGGGAGTGTCGGCGCTGGCCTCGCCCAATAACTCAGCCGATTCTGACAATGAGAATGAGCAGCGGCAGCAGCACGGCAAGGACAAGGAGAAGGAGTCGCAGGTCAAGGACAAGGACAAGGAGGAGAATGATAAAGACAAGGAGACAAAGGACAAGGTGAGGGAGCTGGGCCAAAACATGGACGATGGCAAGAAGTCACGCCGCGAGGAGCTGCTGAAGCAATTGCGCGCCGTCGAGGATGCCATTGCCAAGAAGCGCTCTAGGCTGACCTAAGGGACATCATTGTCACCGCCTGCTACTTCCTCCTCCAAAAGAGCTCGCCTCCTTTTCCCAAAAGCTCCTCCAAACCATCCCATCTTTCGGCATCAATCAATACTTAGTGGTTAACGCAACATTCGCATCGGATTCGATATATGGAAGTCTCGTTAGCTTCGTTCGCAGCGATGGCAATTTATCAATTCAATGTATTTTAGGCTTAAAGATAAAAAAATGTCCTAACTTTTTTTTATTTCCTCCGTTTGACACCCCCACCACAAGTGATGGAGCATTAACAATTAAAATTATGTTTATAATAGATCATAAATAAAGGATGATAAAAAACATTTGCAATTTTTGTTCTTTATTGCATTTCTATGGAAAAT
>JAEIIL010022186.1:0-36745 GCA_018905715.1 Drosophila lini
TTGTGGTATTGTTAATAATTGAATACACTAAGCCTTTATGAAAAAAAAATTTATGAAAATTGTGTTTGTAACAGTGTTTTCCAATCTTAAACGTCCAGGTAGTGGGCACTGCTATTTCAATGAACACAGCTGTATACATATTTGTGTATCATATGCATAGTATTGGCATTTAAAGCCTAAAAGTACAACAATAAACTAGAAATGATTATGACCAAAACTGACAGCTCTGTTTACTGGCTATATGCTTACAGAAATATTTAATGCAATCATTTATTTATTATAATTTGTCTAGTTGATATTTCCTAATGCATTGCACAAGGTATGTTATCTTTAACTGGCTAATATGAAAACTGGAGAATGACTCTTGATTACGGCTTAGCTTCGAGTAAATTGGTTGTGTAATCATATAATGCACAACTTGAGCTGTAGTTAGTAGAATATCTCTATTTACATAAAATTGACTTGATTTATGCTAGTTACATCTAGGGATTTAAACATACTAAAGATTAGCGTCGAGTATTAATGTACACAATTAATATGAAACTTGTGTGAGGTCTTTCGTGCAATGCGCCGAATTTCAAAGGACTCGAAATGCGCTCGCTATCTGATTTTATTTTTGTTGTAATCATTTAATCTTGAGGAACTTGTATACCATACACTTGAATGAACAAAGAAAATTACACAATATTTTGTTGCATTTTTATGACTTTAGAACATACAAACTAAGGGTGCATCGACAAGTTTGTTTGCTCATCGATGAATCGAACCAAAGATTGCACTAAAATTATTATGTAGTGTAAGTTTATTTTGTTATTTACAACCTAAATTAAAGTTCATATCGATAGATATTATTTACACTTAGTCATAATTTGTCTAATTCGCAAAAATCCTTTTTAAATCCTAGTCCCTTTAAAATATTCATCAAAATTACAATACATATAACTTTGCTGTTTCCATTTTTTGTTTTTCAATTTTGTATATAAATTCAGTTGAATTGTACGATTGCCAAATTGTTGTATGTATATACTGTTCAGCTCACAACAATTTCGATACAAAGAGGTATTGGAGGTATTTGGTTATAGCATTTTCTTCCTGTTTACTTGGTTCAAGTCTTACAATTAGAATTATTATTTACGAATATAAAGATAAGTATGATTAATATACAGGTTTGGTTAATGCATTGAGCTATACGTTTGTTATGTTAGTATGCTTTGGGAATATTTTTAAAAGTTCCTAATAGTTCTACAACGATAAACAAAACTATCATTACAAAATGGAAGAAGAATGAAGTTTAACAGCGCCAAGAGCCTACGTTATAAAATATGTTCGATTTTTCAACGTAAAAACCAAATAAATAAAAATAAATCGATGTGGTTTTGAATTAATTTATTTTTTATATTGCATTCAGCAACATTTTAACTAAATATAAATTTAAATAGGAATATAAAAGTAAAATTTTATGATTCTGCTCAATAAAAACGAGATTAATATAGTAATTAGTAGCTAGATTATTAAATAATAGTATTAAATATTAATGGCAAACAAAACAAATAGCGTAGAAAAACTTCTGTTTATTATTTTAACTTAAAGTTAATTTTGATTCATGATTATTGGCATTGCTTTCTTTTAGAATTCCTTTAAATTAAATTAAAATTAATCTAAATTACTAAATAAGAGCCTTTAATTGATTTCATGATTTCGATTTTTCAGATTTGGTAATTCAATCAAAAATTTTGGAGCGCCGTTTAATTTACAATTAGCAGCTGCATATGCTGGGTATGTATATATACAATTTTTAGTGACTTGAAAACCTAACGATATAACTTAAATTAGGATAAAGAATGGCACGACATTTTCGGTTCGATTTGGTGGGGTTTGGCGGCGATAAGCTTATGGCATGTTTAGCTACTTTTGTACAATTTTTGTGTTTTTTTGATTTATGTGCTATTATTTCTCTAATTTTATATATATGGTTGATCTTTGTTACTTGTACTTAGCATTAAATTCCTGTTGCAAAAGTGTTTGCTCTCCACTTTGAAATGGCAAAATTTTCAATTTTGTGTGGATCATTTCCAGACGCTTTCATCTAATGAAAACTGATCATGGCTATGTACAATTGCGAGCCCAACTGATCTAATGGTGCTGTTGCCGCATATAGAGGGCTGCAGCATCATCCAGGTCGTCTAAGTCAATATCTTCGTTCTGTTCGTGGGACTCGGCGGAGCGGGGAGAGTGCATGCTTAGATCCTCAGGTTCGGTTTGTTCGGGCATATCACTGGCTACGTGAAGGATCTGGGGGGGAGGCAGGCGGAAAACTCGGCGAATATCCTGGGCCTTGCGCCGTGCAATGCTGCTGCTGCAATGTCCATCCACGGAGCTGGCTCCATCCTCTGACAAGTCCAATGGGGCATCGTCCTCCATAGGGCCTTTTTCCAAGTCGACCGACTCTTCAGACCCTCCATAGCTGGCACACATTGCCGCGAATTTGGTGGTGGAGGACTCAAGAGCCATTGCGGTGACTGCCATGGGAAAGTCGCCACTCATGGCTGGCGACAGAGCCGGAGTGGGCGGCGACTGGATGCCACACTTGTGGTTCATCAGATGATGGCGCCGCCGGAACTTCATGTGGCAACGTTCGCACTCAAAAGGCTTTTCTCCGTTGTGCACCAGCATATGGGACTTGAGTTGATTCGAGTCGCTGAATTTACCGTCGCAGATCTCGCATGTGTACGGACGCTCTCCAGTGTGGACCCGCAAGTGACGCCTGAGGTTGGCCACCTGAACGAATTGACGATCGCAGTGCGAGCAATGATATGGCTTCTCTCCAGTATGAAGGCGCATATGGGTCTTCAGGTGGTGATCCCGGGTGAAGCGTTTGTGGCACTCGGGACATTCGAAGGGCTTCTCGCCAGTGTGTGTGCGCTCGTGGTTTTGCAAAACGTGCTTATAGCCGAAGCTGCGGGAACAGATTTTGCAGGTGAAGCTCTTGTCGCGAGATGGGTCCTTGGAGCCGGCGCCTCCTGCATTGCCGCCCTGGCCCTCGTGGGTGGAGTTGGGAGAACTGCCGCTGGAAGGCGGTGAAATGGGACCACCGGGTGTGTGGTAAAGATCATTCACACTCATGCTGATCTCCGTCTGAAATTCCTTCTTCACCGATAATTTGCGAGCCTTCTTGGCTGGCTCATGGTTCTGCGGCGTGCTGTTGGGGGAGCTTAGCGGATGTTTGCCACTGCCCAGAGGTGTGGATACCGGCGAGTGTGGACTAGCTGGCGGTGAATGCATGTGTGTGCCCTGAGGTGGTAGTGACTGCTGGGCGGCCCAGGCTCCAAACAAGGCCGCAGGATTGTGCGGGAACAGTGTGTTGGCCAATGTGCTCATAGGCAGTTGCGCCATGAAGGCAGCAGCCTGCCGGTTGGCAGCCAGGAGCTGGGTGGGGGAGAGCATTCCAAAGGCAGAGGCAGCGGCTGCCTGTTGAAGGCCCATAGCCGGATACATTGCTGCGGCGCTGGTGACCGATGTGTTGGCCGACATTGGTGGCGATAGCGACATGGAGCGGTCAACAGAAACCTCCTCTCTCTTGATTCCTGCCAATGCAGCAGCCAAGCCTAAAACAAAAAATAGAATAAAAGTTAGTGGGCTGTTCAAGTGCGACTAAAAACATGTTAGGCGGGCAGAAAAGGACGAGCGAAGCGGTTCTGAAGGATTCGTTGTACAATGTGTCTCTCGCTAGTAGCATAAGCTCATAAGAGTAAACTTTCACATGTGTGTTACATATGTGAGAGCAGCTCCGTGCTCTTGGTTCTCTTCTGGCTGCTCTTTGTGTTGTTCTCCCTAGCTTTTGTTTTGGTGGGTAACGAGTTAAGTGCCGGTTTTTGGCCAAACTTGTAAACAAAGCCTAATTGATCCAAATGTGTAAATGCGAGCTTGTATATTTGGACGAATGTGTGTGTTCGTAAACATGGCGTCGGCCATTAGCCTGAAGACGTTTAGACGTCGCTACTGCCATATGAAAGAATCGCCGGAATTCGAGGCCCCATTTTCAGACAGTGAAATAGTTTAGGAACGAATGTTTAAGAATCGCAAAAACTAATGGACGCCGCAGGGTTTAAAAAATAAGATTGCGCACATCTTGAACGGTACTTACTTCGTGTCTGTGCGTCTTGCAGCATTGATATGGCCATCGAAACGTTTTTGTTTCTGTGTTTAATTCCTTCGTGTTGCCTTCACCAGAGCAAATGCAATGCAAATGCAATTGAGATTCGCTGATATATTCTTGGGTTTGAATTAGTTAGCCAATATTCTCGCACTTTCTTGTAAGGATATGAATATTATTTCGTTCACGCACTTTTGTACTTTGAGGTAGAGTGTTTCACTGATTTTTCCTTTATATAAAAGTTCACCGATTTTGCAAAATGAGGTAGTTGTAATTTGATTAGGTTTGTGTTATTCGCGTTTGTGTGTGCGGCACAACAAATTGTTGTTCCTCTCACTGACAGAGCCAAATCACGACTGATACAAATTCGCTGCGTGAGCTAACTATAAGTACGCTTTGCCGCGGCGAAAGAATCCCACTCACCCTCTCACGCACTCACACTGCCACACAGCCACGCACTCAATTCGCTCTCCCGCTCACTCGCACGCAGAGCACGCATGCAGAGAGCAGGAGAAAGCATCAAGGCGACGGCGAAAAACGATCCCCAGACCCGAAGCAGGTAAACTGGACCTGGGCACTCCGTTGAGTTGAGCTGAGCTGAGTTACTTTCATCGGTTCGTTTTTTTTCTGTTTTTTTTTTTTTGCTACCTAAAAGTGCTGATTTTTCGTATGCAAATTGGAGAGACAGGGACAGCCTCTGGTACAATGGTTCAATGTCGAAGCCGTAGTTGACTTTAGTTCCACAATCAGTGCCGTTTTATTTTTACCAAAAAATATGAGAAAAATATCTTAAGTTGGCGCGCCCAACTTGGTTTTATGGCCCTGCGTTTTTTGGTAGTCATAAAACATAAAAAATGAAAACTATGTGTTGCCCATGAAGAGGCATTAAAAACTTATGACTACTTCCGATGCTCCTGTGTTTTTAGAGCCTTCATAAAAAGTGCACTAGAACGCTGTCTAAAGTGGAGCAAGGATCGTATGCGAGCTCCTTTGAAATAGGCAGCATTCTTACTCGCAAAAAAACTCACTCGGATGTACTATTAACATTTCCCCTTTCTGCGTATGAGTTTTATTTTTTTTAAACAACTCAACTGGCGAAGGGGATGAACGCCAAAGGAGAAGTGACGAAAGGGAAAGAGCGAGAGCGAAAGAGCCAAAAGTCAAGAAAAGAGATGCCTTTGACGGGGTGGAAATTCAAGCGTGCGCCGTAAGAGTGAACAGGAAGTAAACAAAACGTCGGATTGACGAGACCCCAAAACAGGAAAAAGGCCCGAGTCCAAAAAAATGGTATATGAGTGAGTTTTTTCTCTTTCCCTTCAGCCTGTTGAGCGAAGTCAAAAAAAGTGGAAGTTCGGTTTAATGGGTAACTAATTATTGCCACACGCCTAAAAAACGAATCGTCAATGCGGAACTAGTAAAAAACAGTTTCAGGTAGATGCAAAACTCAAGAATCATAAAAAACAGTCGGTAGAGTTGGAACATCGAAATCTCCCAGCTTGCTTCGGCGTTTTCTGTGACTTTTGCGGATTGACTTTTAAATGGTTTTATGTAGATTTTTATGGCAAGGACACGCTGTGCTAAACTTATGTTGAAAATGGGTCTAGATCGGTATGCTGGTTTTTGTAGGTAGGCCAAGGACGGGCAGGACTCGCCGGGCGGTTAATGCGAACTACCGTAGATTTTTCGAAAGTGAAACCGAACAATAGCCGAAAGGGACACGGATATCCTTGCTCTGCATAATGTTACGTAAAATTCGAATAGTTTTTGTCGTCGAATGGGCATGGTTGACTTCAGCGAAAGATTTTTGCAAACATAAAATTCGCAGAAGGCATTAAACAATATTTGAGAACCCAAAACTGACCCTATTGATAAGGATTTCTGGGGTTTCGGGCTGAACTTACCGGTTTGAGCATATTTTCGCTAATTCCCAGGTCTCGGATTAGTCAGAAAAAATTTCGGCTTGTTTGCTTGATAAGGAGAGAGTACGACTTGAGATTGAAAAAAGCAACTTAAGCTCAACTGATTTTATTCAGATCCGGGCATTATCTCCCGTGGCTTTGTCGACAATCAGCAAACGAGACTATAGTATCACAACGAGTGAAAGCAAAGTAGTCGAGATTTGGAATCGCAAAACGAACCAAAATCGTTCGAGAACGCCTTTCACACGTGCTAAACAGTGTGTGTGTGTAAGTAGGGCAGCGGTGCGTAGAAAAGTGCGTATAGAGCGTTGATAAGGTTCAATCTTAGAAAACTAACCTGGGTTAACAAGTGGTCCTAATACAGACCAAATATTTATTAATTTTATAGTATTGTTCAGAAGTTCCTCTCAAACTTTATATTAAAATACAATATTTGTCTGCATCAGCTGCCAAGATTTTATTACTAGACTATGCGTTTAGTACATTCTAAGCACAAATTGCAACCCTCGGCTTTTTGTAAGAACAAAAACAAAAAAGTATGCTTCAGTCAAACAAAAGCAGAGTTCACTCTTTTTCGGGGGAAAAAAGACAAATTTTGAGCAAATATATCGGATAAACACGAGGGCTGTCAACAAAGAGACAATTGTTTTATCAAAAAAGGGGGAAAGCGGAAATAAAATCGAAAGTGAAGGCTTAAAACATCGAACGCAACGCATGTGCCTTGAAGCACCCCTACGGTTACAGCATAGGGGTTTTTCGATTGTTTGGCAACCCATGAGTGTGCCCACAATTTTTAAGTAATTTGTAACACTCGATCGATTTTTTGCTAGTTGTTTTTTAAGAGTCCAATTTCTTGATTTATAGTCAATCGATGTGGTTGACAGTGGTTAAAACATGCTCAAAATAGAAGAATAATGAAAGGTAGTAAATACGATTGTGAAATGCATTATTAAGTTTAATTCTAAACCACGTGATTTATTTGGTAATCCTTGTCCCTAAGGTATGGACCGGGATTTAAACTGTTCCCGTACTTATCATTAACCATCCGTTAATCGTATGTCCTAATCCGCGGATAGAAACTGCGCAATGGCGAAGGCTAAGACTTATTCAAATCCACTTTTTAATTCGATGGGAAACCCTTTTCATGCGAGCGAGTAAGACAGCAGCGAAAGCGATCCTCTCAAGGCGAGATTATTGCAGAACTAGCTGGGATTAGGAACTAGCAAACGTAAAATTTCCTAATATTTTCAATGTGTCTCGTGTTATATTTAAACAGTCTATATTTTTTATAAAGACCATTTTATTTTGTATCATCAAATTTCGCCCTAAACTCACCCTGATCCTGCCGCATCGCTCTCAGCAGCATCCCTAAGTCCAAATTGTATCTCGTTTTTTACTGACACGGCGTGCATGCGGCACGCTTATTGAAAGGGATGGGATTTTTATATCAAATTAATAAGGAGGAACCCAAGGGGCATCACTTGGTACCTTCATCGCATGCCAAACGCACGCCATTCCAAAAGCGGGGCTGAGAACATTTTAAGGGCAAGGGTTAAGAAAGAGTGGAAGAAAAACGTTTTTCAATGAATTAGCTCCTCACGAACGTATTCGTAATCCTGGTGATATAACCAGGAAGCCTTGGATCATAGGATTACCTAAGCTGGTCGCGGAAGAGTTCCTACAGGGATTAAGATTAGACTGCCGCCGCAGGAGAGGGCCGGATTAGAATCATTTGTAATCATGCATTTTGGTACTGCGTATAGCACTCTCGTATTTCAAGTAGGGCTCTGTGAATTGGTTTCATTTGAGTTCGGTTCTAAATTATCAAACTCCTTTCCTGGTATATTTCCTGCGTTCTTCAGTAGGCGACAGTTGATAAACAATTTTCGCTAATTGTTAGCGAAAATAAAGGAAAGGTACAAGAGGACACTGCATGTAAATAACACCCACGCACAGGGGATTAAGGGGCTAATCCGCCTGGTCCAAATGACCAGGAAAATATGCTTTCCCAGACCCCGAACAATGAGTGTGAGTTGTTTCTGCAACATATTTTCCATTTTCGGTGGGCAGTTCCTCAGCTAATTAAATTTGTAAGCAGGGCAGGGTAGAGGGTACATTCTATTCGGAAGAGTAACGCACATAGTTGGACCTTGGTCCATGATTTATAAAGTTTGCTTCATTCAGAAAGGCGGTTCATGGTGCGGTAAAACGCACACGAGTGAGCCAGTTAAAAAACTCTAAACACTCATAAAATAGCAGGTAACAGGACTCATAATAAAAAAACATTAAAAAACGGAAGTGCCAGTAAAAAAAGTCAACCACTTGCATTCGTAAAAAAGTCAAGAATAGCATAAAAGGCGCGGGAAAGAGTGAGATAGCTGATTGAACTGGTATCGATACCCGAATGCGGCGAATTCATTTACGACGCGTTGGTGACATGCAAATGATCAAAAACGCCGGACGACACGGCCTCGTTTATGACGCAAGGATCCTGCGACCTAGGACATTCTTAAGCCGGATTTAGTTCAGTTTTGCATATTTTTTGCATTGTTTTTCTTTTGCCCATTTTTTCTTTTTAAGCGAAATTTGACTTCTTAATTGCCGCCTAGCTCAAGGCTGGTATTCTCTCTACCTGTGACTCGCAGCCAGTCTCTGGCTCAACGGGCATAGAGGGAACCCACGCTTACAGGTAGATTTGCTTCCTTGCTCTGCCGTCTGCCCTTAGTATATTTTGGAATTCCATAATTATGATCCTCATTGGGCCCAGAGGCCTGCGTTCTTGCGAATTGAAGAAAACGAAAGAAAAAAACAAAGCAGGCCGAGTCGCGAAAAAAATCGCGACGCGCTCTAAGCCGGAGATTAGCAGAGGGATTTAGAGGAAAATCCGTCAATATTACGCCCCTTTGCAGGGGATCAAGCTTAATCGCCATGCTTAAGACTGGCTTATTTGTTTGAAAAAAATTTAATCCGTTTCTGAAGGTAGACACAACATGTTTTTTCTATCCCAGTCCAGATCCCAGCTGCTAGAAAGAGGTAAAACTCGGGAGTAGAAAAAATAAATTGAAGCAAATTTTTTATTAGCATGCGTGTAGAAAAAGTTAAATCCCTGGATTAAGATGAACCAGTTGGTATGTTCACATGACCTGCGCAGGTAACACACTTTGATCCCGGAAAATGTTGCTTAGCTACTGATCCAGTGATCAGGCTGGGATTATAGTTAACTTAAGGAGCCCGATTAGACTTAATCTACGATGCGCGCCAGGAAATTGTAGGATTGTGGCGCAATAAGTAAGCCGCAGTTCCGCAGATCACTATTAATCTGAGGATTAAAACTGCGCCACGTGGGAGGACTTGGGCGCTTGGCCAAATTATTTGAATGGACGTAAAAGAATTACATTATAGTTACTCCTGGATTTGCTTTCGATCTGGGAATTTGTGCCGAAAAAATATATATGTAATAATAACCAAAGTAGATTAGAATGGAAGCTAAGGTACAACCGCTTAAAAAAAATATAAAAAAAATTAAAAAACGAATTTATGCATTCATTTTATTTTGTTTCAATTTTAAAATATTTGCGATTTGGTCAAAACTCTACAAACCATAAAAATCAGGGAATCAGTAGATAACATAATGTATTTGTAAAAATCAATTTTTTATTGGTACAATATAAAAATTCGGAATACCAATTTTTAGTGAACTTAATTCCTGTATCTAGATTGATTTGTGAGTGGCGGGGTCCCCACCCATTAAATAATTTTCAGAAACTATAAAAAAAAATTCTATCCGCTTCCCAAAATATTTTGGTCTTTATTTTCCAAAACAAAGGATTTTGAAACCAGGATGCGTGCCCTTACTCGTCTAACCGTAGGGCTACTGTTATTGTCCAAAATGTTAACTTCCTGTGAGATTGCCTAACGAGTCGAAGACTGTGGCAATTATTTAACACATTGGGATTGAAGCATTTCTATGAATGTGTTTCGATTCATCGTCCTGACAGTTATTTCCGACTTACTTTTAACAAGTGAGTTTCTACTTGGACATCAAAAGGATTTTCAGCTATCCCTACTTATATTTTGATTTATAAACGTTCATACTTTCTGAGGCATCTTTAACATTTAAGTGTATTATCCGCCAGCAGCTGATGCAAATCACTCCCAGATGTATAATTGGGGAATGATTTTCGTGGCTTTTCGTCCCAGGCGTGGCTTTTCTTATCGTCCCAATAGCGTTGCCCGCTGGGCCTGTCACGCAACTTTTTGCTTATGAGCACTTGGTTTCTTATCAAGGCTGGTCCCGAGCTTATTCCTGCACTACGATGCTGAGCTAAATTATATTAGACAAAAACACCTATAGAAACATTTAAGCATAAATTTGCGAGTTGAAACGCAGCGTCAAGATCAAGGATTTTGCTATGCTTATCAGTAGGTCGTACAATGCACCCGGAGCGCATTTTAGTCAACCAGTTTGTTATCAGCATCAAAGCAATTTATTTTTTCAAAGAACTCGTCTTCCTTTCGGTTTCAAAGAGTGGGGGAATTGTTGAAAAACATAATGTATACGCTTGGCAACAGAGTGTGCCAGAAATTGTCACGTAGGCAGTGAGGTGATCAATTAGCCCACGACTAGACTTCATCAGCTTCCATTTTTGAGGAGCAATAATTTATTTGAAAGGCTATTAGCGATACGCTTGATATTGGGAAAAAACTAAGCTTACTTTTTTTAATTTAGACTGCTGTTTTTATTGATTCTTATATTTCCATATTCCACCATTAACAATTGTTAATTAAGACTAACAGAAAACGTTAACTCATTGTTTTCAAATGTTAATGCAGAATACCATTAGAATATGGTGATTTCATTTGAAGAACACAACTTTTTAGCAATCAATCTAGCAAGATAAGGTCCAGGTTTCAGTCATGGCCGTTCATGCACTCATAAAAATATTTTTCTATAATTAAAAAAATCCCCCAAAATAGAAATCTAAAACTAAGAAAATTCTTATACAGTTTAGAGAAAGTGTTGATGAATTTAAGGCAAGGCACCCTAAAATCAAAACAACACAACCATAAATATTATTTTTTATTATTTTATTTTTTAGAGCACAATTTTATATATCTTCAAAAATAAAATCTGATTAATTTCGTTTACTTTCTTACTTAAAATAGAAGCGAAGCGCAATTGTTTTGCTGGTGAATTGTTCACAAGCACCATGGCTTATTCGGCCTATTATTTTCTTTTTACAAAAAATCTCACACTTAATTCCCAAATCTAGGGCGCCACTCCTTTGGCTCATTTTAAAGTGCGAAAAGTGGATTTTTAGAGCGATTTTAGGTACAATTTTTATAAGTGTGGCAGTGCGCGTTTTGCGTGCGATTTCAAAGCAGAAAAAGCAAAGCAGCGCCAAAAATGGAAAGGTGCAATAAAGATGTTGACATGATGTCACTCACATGTCCGCAAGTCAATCCAATTAAACAAAACCACGCAGTGGAAACCGCAAAAAGTTGAGGCGTGACAGGATAATCAGGCGGCGATTGTTTGGCAATTAGACTGAAGCGAAGTCGTAGAAAAGTCAGCTAACAAAAAAGAACTCAAGACAGGCATTAAAACTACAAAAAGTATACAAGTATCGCATTTCACACGGTTGAGCAGCTTTTTAAGTCGAAACTTGAGGGGTGGCTGGCCGGGTCCTTTGTTTATTAGTGGTTGCCTGTCAGCAGTCCTGTTCCTACTCTTGTCAGTTTTTTCGTGCAAATTTGCAAAAATGAAGCTGTAAATTGCATTGATTTTCCGTTGACAGCTGGACGACAATTGATATGACGAGGGGCTCGAATTAGGGCCACACGCATATAGCCGAACTGCATGGAGACAGTATTTGTAAAGCGTAGGTTGTCAACAAGCGCGCCAAATGGCAATTTTTAACGGCCAATCCTTTTTAGGCTCGAGTGGGAAACAATTAATCAACTGTAATGCCACCTACAACAAATGAAGGTAGTCCCGGTGTGTCATTAAATCAAACTGCATGATTTATGGACAGCGGGGCAAACAGCTCCTTTCCCTTTGCTGCTCCTGAAGAATTATTTGTGTGTGTCGCAGGGTCCGATGTTCTCGTTTTCTTGTCACTGGCATTTTAGCTTTGTTTAGATCCGGAATCGGGCTACACCATTAAAAATTTAACAACGACACTCAGCCAGTTGGCTAACTTCCATTTCGGCAGATTCATTAATCATAATTCAGGCATAGCCCACTTCAATAGACTTTTTACTTCAGATTATTTGACGTTATTCAACAATAGACCAAATTCAAGACTACAGTTGAAGAATTTTCAATGCCCGGTAAAGTTTTTCGTTACTCCGGTGGCTCTCTTTTAAAAATTCTCGTCATGCGGTATCGTTTTAGTTAGTCAACTTTACTGAAGAAAGGAGAACTTCACAGATCTGTTTCCTTTAGTGTGTTGGCACAATTGATTGAAGGAAGCAGATGTTTTAATTCATAAAAACAACTGCTCACTACTGGCATATAAGTAATAAAAATATATTTTCCCCAAACATTATCTCTGCACAATTCGGAAAATTGAAAACCAAAGATACAGGACAAGCTACCCTAATATAAGTTCTTGTATGTAGAGCTTAGGAAAATGCCTGCGGAGTTGACCGAATAACCTGTCAAACCGGCGCCTAGGCAACTGATGTGTGGAAATGAACTATCAGCACATATCCGACCGCGAGCAAGGATTTTTGGACTTATCCTTGCAAAGGGGACAGAAGCATCTCCGTGTGGCGTTGTTAAGTATTTTACCATAGAGAGTGGACACGTTCCTTTCTATTGTCCAGACAACCGATTGAGATGTCACCTTGCAGCATTAACATAAATTATCGATTCGTTGCAAGATTCTTACGTGATATATCAGCAAATTAACAGACATTCAACCCAATAAGATTATCCTTTCTTTCTGTTCCTTTGATCAACCGCCCTATATATACAGCTATATGTGAGGGTTTGGCTATTGTAAAAGTATCGAAAAACTTGTCCCTCCTGAGTGACACGCTGCTGGAATTAGGCATCAAACTCGTATGCCGCCTTGGATGTGTCCGCAATCCTTTGAGTTATCGAATGTGCACGTACTCTTTTCAATTCAATTTGGGTCGCTCAAATTATGCAAAAATTAAGTTTGTGCTGTGTGTAAACCATGACAAAACGGCTGAGAGAATTTTTAAAATTTTATTTTTCCAACACAGCTATGAAAGAAACACCCTTTACAGGTCATTTTAAGGGAAAAACAAGCTGCAAGTCAAGATAATCAGCAGAGTATTTTTTCAAAAGTAATTGAGGGAAAATGACTGGATTCCGATGCGATTGGAGGGGACAATACGAATAAGATAACCCAAAGTCAGTCTGGTCAGTGATTGTCGGTGAAAGCAAATGCATTTCCGGCTATGTTTACTCAATTGCAATTTCAATCGACTGTCACCGACTATGGGACTGATAAGAGTGAGAAATTTCCACGACTGGAGCGGGGAGTGGAGCCGCGATGTATTTTTAAAATATTGTTATTGAATAGGCAAATTAAAATGTTGCTGAACTTGGCCTCTTTGTGTGTGGCGATGACAATCCGCCTCTTATCTATTTTAGAAGCACTCCAAAAGTGACTGGACATTTGGTTAGGTTAAATGTTTATTTACGTTGTGGCGCCAGTGAAAAGGGGACTAATGAACTTGACCCAAGAAGGTAATGGAACTTTCAGTGCTGGCTTTTAAGTAAGGGATTCGGTAACCTCTGATCCCGGGAGCAGTTTATTTTTCCTCTTGGCTCATTAGTTCGTGACCAAGGCAAATCCTTTGCAATTTTGCCAGTAGAAAATTCCAGTGGCCTAGAAAGAAATGAAAATAAAATACAAAACTGACCCTAATCAGAGATGCCCAAGAAACCCACGCAAAATATGTGCAATCTTGCGCAAAAGGATAACGAATTTTAAGCACATGGGAAGGCAGGATATCGTTGGCTGGCCTTCTGACCAGGGTGCCGTGCCGTTGATGAGAAACGCAGCCGAAGAATGTGCGCATTGAGGCGAGCATGCAAAATGTAAGGCTGGCGAGTCCTCTTCAGCTAGGAAAACAAGTTCATGCGGTACAAAACACATATGCCTCGTTGAATTTTATTTTTCCACTTCTTGTTTGTTAAGTGAAGGTCCTCGTCCTTATCCCTCGAAGGGAAACCCGACACTTGGGTAACTAGGACATAAAACACAAATAAATCAGAGAGGCGCTCGATAAAAGTAAAAACCATTTCCGGTATCAGCGTGTAGTCCAGGCAACTTTCGATTTCGATTGTATATCGGAGGCAGGGAGATTTTCTATAATTTCCACGTCAAATCGAGAACAATAACAGAGAAAGCCACGCCCCTAGGACATTCAAATTTCATTTCCGCGTAGGCAGGTCTTTGGGTAACGATTAAACGATCGAATTTGTGGACTGAAAGTAAAATCGGAATTTCCGGCCAGGTATTGTGCGGTCTCGTAATGATCGCTTATCATGTTGCAAAAAAGGTGAAAGTAGGCTACTAGGAGGGAGTAGTTTGCGGTTTGATGCCTTGGCTCTCCAATTTTTGTGGTAACCATTTAGTAAGAAAGCCCGCATAGTTTCTAGTTTTGTTTAAATTAAAGTAGCATATCCGTTGTGACAATTTCTGTAGTTCAAACCGGCCCCTTCGGTCCCACCCTTAATGACTGGACTATTCAATGGAATCTAACTAAATATTTCCGCTCATGGTTAATCAATTTTTTGTATACAAATTGCCCTTTGCAATATTCGATCATACCCAATTTTATAAAGCCTTAGATCGATTTAAATGTATCTAAGAGATGCAGGCGTAGCAATTCAGTGAGGAGGCAAACATTCAAAAAATGTTATTTTTTTACACATTGAGAAATTCCAGAGCAACAAGTCCAAAGTTTAATAGTAAATAGGATGTAAATTGTTTATTTACGTGGGAGGTATCCGAAACATTCTATTTTGATCAAATTGAGAGTTTAAACCACATTATAAAGTGTAACACAAGAAGCAGTCTACAGTCAACTGTAGTTGGAACCTTTTTTCCAGTTCCTGGAAAAGATCTTATCTCAATGGACTGTGTATCCCAGGCCTATAGTATCATTTAATCATGATAAAAGTAATTCGATCAATACAAAAATCATCCCGCATTCAAGCAGCCCTTTTAAAATCAAGATTTTGCTGATTGTGTACCTGTCCCTAAAGTGATAATAAAAAGTATCAGGTGACCCTTGCTGTTCCCATAAAAATCAAGGAACCTGCCACCGATGCTATCTAATGGTTTTTAGTCATTCGATTTTGCCAACGTTAATTGTAAAACCTTAATTGATATCGCCGATTTTAGTTTTGTCTGATTGAACGCTCAGCTATGTAAGTCAGAATTCGCATACTTTTAATAACTATTGACCGATATTCTATATATATATATAGGATATGCATTTCTATATAGCCACTACCTCAGCTGTAAGTCCGTCGAACTGTCCATAAGGCACATAAGTAATTCCAAGTGGTTTTATTCCGAGCTCTAGACGTTCCCCTACCGTAAATTGTAATCCTTTGTTCGGACTTCGGCTCGCCTTCTGGTCCGTCTCGTCATTTTCTATTGCTTTTGTCTGCTGGCCACATTGTCCAGTAAAAAAGGTTTGAGTGTGCAGTCGGAATTTCGCAACATGTTTCACATTATTGATGATGAGCCGCCTCGGTAAGAGATCCTTTTATTTTCGGCTGCATTGCAGCATAGGGATCATAATGAGCATCTCATAAGGGATTTGGGAACCATGTCTGAATACTCCTCCACAGGATATCGTTTAGCTCCCACATGGCCCTGTATAATCACGCTTGACCAACGGAGATTCTCTCAAATTAGTTCACTTGGTCAAGCGTGAAGCGATGATTAATTAACGTGCAATTCGATCGTATCTGTGAATAACCTACTCCACTATTTAATATGCAGCGTAATGCAGAGGAAATCTAGGAGTGCGTCAAAGGTTCCTTCAGCAATGTGTTAATATCACTTTCCCATGACATGCATCCTTGCATCATGGTATTCTTTTTACATGTGTGGGAAACACTTTCCTTTGCTGCCTGCAACCCGCTGCTCGTCTCGCATTACACATTGTACATCCTGTGGCAACCTGCAAAGGATTGCCATACAGCTGACAAGTGTCATTGTAGTAAATACTGTATTTGTTGTCGTCTTGTGGCAGTGGACAGAATAGGATAGAATAGGATGGGAACACAATATTATGCACCAACTAGAAATAGTAGCGGAAATAAAATCCCAGGAATAAAACCTAGTTGAGTGCTAAAAGGGATATTAGGGCCTAAGTGTCCTCGAATCGTAAAATTGCCGCTTTAGCGAAAAAAAAGCCATCCTGTAATACCAGCCATGTTTCTACGTCGGAATTTGTGTACTCTTCTGCGCACAACTCAGAGTAATTCATTTCCTTTAATGGGACTTACTTAATTGAGGTGAGTCTGTGCTGAATACTGGTTACCGCCAACGTCTCCAGATGAAGCCAATTTGGTCAATCTCAAAACTTTTAAGTCCGACTCCTAGCGGAAACTTATTCCTAAAATATATATGCCCCAATATAGAGCACTCAAACGCGAATGCAATCATTTGCAGACATCACTGAGCAATGGTGCTGTCCCTCAAATTTTTTTGCTTACACGGGCAATAAGTTGTGTTCGTTCTGTGAGGCTACTACCCCGCCTTCCAGGCCTCTGCTCCTCGTACTTTTATGGCGACGCATTGACACATCGGTGTGTTTTGGTGCAAATTAGCTGCCACCCTGCTGTAAGTGGCGGTCAAGTCCAGTTTCAGCTTCCTGGGATATTTTTTGCGCCGTTGAATGTTTTACGCATCTTGGCCGACATTAAACGCACCATTATGTGAGCATATAGGATTTCTTTGAAATGGGTGTTTTGTTTTTCCTTTATGGATTAGATGTGTAAGTCAGGGCACTTTTTGTAAGGCGGCCTCGGGCTTGCGGCGTGTTTGGAAAGGGATAATATAATTTAAGTGAGTTTGCTTGTGACCAAAGTTTATTGCCTACCCAGTGTCAATTTCTTTATGGTTTTAAGTTGGACAATGTGTTCCCCTTGGTGATTAGAAATAATTCGTGTGCCTTTATTTTACCGTAAGAGCGCTATTTTTGTCGGCAGTTCATTTTTTCATCTGGTCTCCCCCCTCTGTTAAATCAAATTCGTATCCGACAAGCGTGCTCAGCGCCTGCTGCATTTCAAATGTTAAAAAGTTCAAATATTTCCCGAAGAAACCCCAAGCAAATGTCTCATTTCCTGCAACAATTGTCTCCATGTGCTCACCACTTGGAGAAACGAATAATATTTTTTTCTCGGATGAGCATAGGGGAGGAGCCAGCCAAGAGACGTAAAGAACTCTTCTTGCATAAGGCAAGGCATATGCATATGCTCAGCTCTGCACATGGTCACCTTTGCATGACCTTCAGTGCGTGCCCAAAATGAGGGGCTGGCTGGAAAAATAAATATAAGGGGGACATTAGGAATTTTTAGAAAACATGTATATATTATATTTTCGGTTAGTTAGTTTATGAACCAAGGGCATCACAATTGTTTTTTTTTTTTTTCTTTTATTTTTATCCATGCGTTTATACGAAAGCCAATTAAATACTCTCTTTCCCGGTTTTTGTAAAAGAAGATAAATTCGGTTTGCAGACCACAAACGGCCCTTGCATTATGAAAGATAATCTTTTTGAGACCGGACAACAAACAAAACCCAAACACCTGAACCAAGGAACACCTGTGAGAATGTTCAACAAAGCGCAAAGGATGCGCAAAAATTGCATGAATCCAGAAACACCTAAGCCAAATACCAAGATGAAGAATTTGAGACCACTTAAGTCAAACAAAAACCACAAGGATGCTGCCGAATTTATGAAACTGAGCTGAACAACTCTATGAAGTGCATCCGTTTGCGTTTTCACTTTCACAATGAAAACCAAAACCACAGCGAAAAAATAAACATACGTGTGTATGTATCCACAGGATATGCTATTATTATGTCCTTGCCTTAGTGTCCTAGATTGGAATGGAAAACAATGAACCGGACACTGCGATCGTATTGCCAAACCAGATTGCTCAGAGATAATTTGAATCGAAAACTGAACATACATGTGTACACTAGAGACCATTTAATTATAGTAAATTCGTATAAAGCCAAAGAAAGGTAGTACAAAATAGTACATTTTTGTACGGTCTGCGTAGCAGGACGTGATAGTTTCCAAATCTTTGGTTCTTTGTTAGGATTCTAGTGTTGCAACCTTGGGAATTTTTGTTACCCTTTCATGAGGCGGCAAGTGTCTGGAATCTTTTATTCTTTTCCTTTTCAAAACCTCATTGTGTCAGGCTGCCACCTCGTCCCCAAGATAAAGGACAATTTTTGTATTGTTTTCCTTTAACCTTTTACTTCCTCCGAGTTGTGTTGTATTCATGTGTATAGGGTACAAGCCGCAAAGTCGAGGGACTGCGTTCGAACGGATTCTGACTTTAATCCTTGCGCAAGTTTCTATAATATAGAAAAACAAGGTGAAAACTAAGGTGATTTGTTGGCTCTGTAAGAACTGGTTTCATCAGCTGTTGAATCTGGTTTATAGGTGTACATTTATGTATTGCTGAATTTAAGCCAAGTACTCCCTTGGAATGAGACTTCTCTGACCTAAGCCATGAATATCATACAAAAGCGCTGGGTAGGTCCGTGCGTCCTCCGTCTTTTTATGTTTTCCTATTGAATAACGTGACCCCGTGCGAAAACCATACCATTCTGTTCCCGTATTCCGCCGCGTTCGGGCGACTGCAGAGGAAGACCTACACGTGCTCCATTGCTGGGCTCCCACCCACAACAAACAAAAATGGCCGCCAAAACAGAGACGGAAAACAGCACGCATGTGCTCCAATTTAACACTTTCGCTCTCTTTCGCCCGCACGTGTCGCCCAATTTAACCCTTTTAATGCCGTCTCCGTCTGCTCAGCGTCTGTCGGCCATTGACTTGCGCTCTTTCGTATGTGGAGCTCCATCTAGCTCTTTTCACCTCGCCCCAATGCGCCCGCCGGAACATATCGTTTCTCTCTTTACTCGTCACCATCAGACTGGCGCGCTCTTCGCCGCAACCTCTTCGCTCAGTGAAAAGGGGAAGCAACAATTTGAACGCTTTCTTCTACCCCTTCACTAAGAGCTCATGTGTTTGAGTGAGTTTTTTTACGCGGGTTCTACTTCTCTCTTTCCCCGTCCTATACCTATGTACATGCATGTGTGTTTGTATTTACTAGTGAAAGCGAAAGGATTTTGTACATTAAAAGGGTGAATGAGAACATTTGGGGTAGTTGCTTATTTTTATCGATTTCTGAGTTCTCGCGCCAGTATATTAGTGCGGCGAATACACACATACACACACTCCTGCACGGCTCTTTCATTGCCATTCGCTGTTTCCCCCTTAACTCTTTATTTAGCGTTCGTGCATTATTTTTATTTTGACAGCGTCTCTCACCGATTTGTATGTGTTTGTATCTGTGTGTATCGCGATATTTTGTCGGATGAGTCAGCCAAGTAGGCGGAGTTTGATCGATAATATTTACGAAATGGCGTCAACTCTTTGAGTTTCTTAATATCTGATTTATTATAAGTCAAAAAAATATTTTTATTTATACGACACCTTATTTGGGATACCAATTTAATTAAACAAAAGAACAAAATGGAAATGTTCCTCAAACATTTTTTAATTCTTATTGTACAGAAAAAACTATCGTTTAAAAATAACATTTTTATGGTAAAAAAAATGTACTGATGTACTTATGTGCAGTATAGTAAATCTGAATATCGATTGATAAAAAAAGGGATAGTATGGTCCAAGCTAAAAGGATCTTCTTCTTTCATAAAGTTCTGTAGTTTTGGGATAACATTTTGATGAATTGGTCCCCATATACGTATGTCTAGAAACAAATGCTTAAGCCAATATATTAAGGTCCATATTTGACGGCTTATACAGATGCATATTTCGTTGTGTTGGGAGAGGTGTAGTGGTGAACAAAATTTGAATAATATCAACCCACAACTAGAGCAACCCTTAATATAGTGATTTCGGATATTTGTACATAGATATCTATATATGGAAACTTAAAAAGTATACAAGCGATCTGGCCGCCGCTGGTTCATCCACCTCAAGCATCCTCATCCTTGGTCTATACATAATGTGTTCATTAATAACTAATATCCTGAAGCCACAAATAACATTAGCTCTGTGTTGTTTTGCTTTTGGTTTTCAATTACATAAGGGACAGAAGAGGCTGTAGCATAAATGACATGTGTGTGTATTCGTCCGAGTCTGTACATCCATCGATGAAAGTTTGAAATTAACACCAAAAACGGTCAGCCAGGACTGCGTAATTAATGAGTACCGAATACCCCCGAGGAAAATAGGAAACTTTGCCAAGACATACACTACACCAAATACACCAAATTGGGATATATATATTTTGAAAGCACAAATCGGCTAAATGTATCTTGATTTACGGTCCGCATCGGTTATTTCCCTCTGTGCAGTGAAGTTTTTGTTTGCCCAATCGGTCAAACTGTTCGAACTTGGCTTGTGGCAGCCTACAAGCAAATGATTTTAGCTATGTCCCCCTTGCCTCTCATATTTCCCACCCACCTATATTCAGTACAAGTTTCCCAGGGTTAACTTCAATTTCAGCTTATTAAGCTGTAAGACCTATAGCCCAATATATTCCCACGCAGGTTTTCAATTTATTTAAATTACATGTTTAAAAATAAGAGCAATAAATTAAGTAATTAGAATTGGGTTGTCTGGCAACCCTCTCCAATCGGCGCTTCCAATTGAAAGTGATGTACTGATGACCACATTTGCGTGCCAAGGCAGCGGCTGTTCTTTAAAATGAGCCTTGCATGATGTGATTAATGGCAAACACAATTCCCACCGCCATACGACTGTAAGTGCCAGAAATCCAATCCAATTCGACTACAGGAAGCGACAACGAATCATCCAAAATAAGCAATCCGTTGCGACCGCAGCTCTTCTTTAATCGGCCTCATTCATACGTTTATCGTGGTATATTCAAAGCAAATCTTGTTTAATTCGTATACAAAAGACTCATTTATAAAAAAGAATGTATATATTTTTGGCATCCATCCATACAACGGATTGAGATGGTCAAACTTTTGTACTAAGTTTAAGTGGATAGCTCATAAAAATGGGCGACTGTGATGATTAAGTCCCCGATGTGGGTGTCGCTTTGTAGGTGGATCCGTTTCAAAACTGTGCCGGAAAGCATTCTTTTGAATTGCCAGACTGGTGTAATGACTGGGCTTCTTATAATGCCCGGAACTGCCTCTTGTCGTATTTTCTTTGAGTACTTAACAAACATCGTTTCACTTATAAGCTGTTATAAAAGGTTAGGCGTTCTGTTCCCATGATCGGGGGTGGACAGAACACCACACACTCCGCCACGATATGGTCCATTGAAACTAACGATCGACACATGCAACTAGTTAGAATTGTGTGAGTGAATGCATGCAAGTTACAGGGACTGCGGGAAAATATATTGATATTAATGTGCGATCAAACATAGCGCGATCCCTAGTGTATGGCCAGTTGATTGGTTCTCCAAGAAACAGGAAGTCCGATCAATGTCTTAATTTATGCTAAGAGGTAGCCCAAGGGTCACCAATTAGTTTTAGTTTTTCGATTGAAATGCTTGCCCATTTAGTGTAGAGAACGCCTACAAGAAAACCAGACGGAGCCAATTAATAGAGTCGCAAAACAAATTAACCCCAAAAATCAACACGAAAGTTCTCGCCGCGAGACTGACACACGTCAGAGCGTCAAGACGATAAACGCCATATGGCACAGTTCTAGCCCCGACGGTTCTTCAAATGTATAAAAGTATACCAAGCAAAAAAAGTCGGATCCGATACAGCGCACATGCCGAGATTTCTGGTTGAGAAACGCGTGCGCCAGTGACCCTTTTATATGGCAAGATGCATGGGAAGCATAGGCAAACTATATTGAAGTGGGGCATACAAACTGACGATGATCACTAAATTAGGGGTTAAACGAAGACGAAGAAAAAAACCCCGATGAACAAAAAACGGAAGGCGAGAGAGTCAAGAAAGGGGTGCCATGGATAGGGAACAAAGCCAAGGGACGCGATCTCTAAATACTTGATAATGAGCTCACATTTTCTTTCCCCCTTCGTTATCCCGAAACAATCTTGTGAGTCTCCCTCAGAGTTCAAAATTGAATTATCTTTCGAGGGTGCCCTGTGGCATTTTAATGTGCCTAATATGTCACCCTTTCCTGCTGTCGAAAGAGTTCACATGAGGACCGCCCAATTGTTAGTTGTGAGGTGATCCTCGAGTGACTTCCTCGTTTATTCAAGTCGCTCAAATGTCAAATTAATCATTTAGCGTCTGTTTAGTGTTTGTGCTGGAAGTCGAATGTGACAGGTAGTTGATTTAGCGTTTTAGATTCCAATCGCCAGAGTCGTTAACGTTACCTGAGATCAAGATATTGATTATGGTAAGACACCCGATTGAGTTGGTATTCTTTATCAACTATGAAACTAATGCCTGATTTATCCCTTTTTCCTTTTATATATCCAAGTCTGTTACATATCGGAAAATAATAGTTCTGAAAAGCCTGCTTAAACGCAATAAACTAGAGATTTTAAAAATAAATAGAGCATCTACCTAATTCCTGCTCCACCAGGAGCTTTGTAAATGTATTTCTTTTGAATTTTCAGGAAATCAAAAACCATTTACTAAGAAAACTTCTTAAATACTTTTGAATATTTTATATTCGAGTGAAAAACTGCCAGTATTGATGTCCCAGTGAGGCTTTATTTTCTCATACGAACATATGGAGTCGTAAAGATTGCTTTGTAGTTTCCCAGAAACAATAGCAGGCAAACATTAACTTAACGCCGCTTCCCGGAAAACGCCTAAAACTCAATTTACGTAAGCCCCCACCTGATGGCTTATCAAATGGCTTCACCTGTATAAGGCACACACTAGCATCCTGTAATGGCGAGCCAGGCTTAAGATGGAACGGCTGCATGGCCGGAACTTATCTTTAATTGAACCACAGCTCTTATCGAAAATTACACAACGTACATGCTTAGGCAAATACGAAACGAGGGAAGATCGTCCTAAACAAATCGCACTTGGGTTTCAATTTTTATCAACCGCAGTATTGCGTTTTGGTGCAATTAGGACAAACATCCTTTTTTGGTGAGCGGTGAGCGGCGCGCGACGGACATTGTCCTTCTGTCAATATTGACGTCTACGCGTGCCCAAGTGCTCATTGGGAATCCTTTCGCTGTGAAGTATACATTCTTTGTAGGTTCGCCGACTGTCGCGTTACTTTCATCTGGTTTCTGGGTTGCGATTTGTGTGTTGTTAACCAATACCAAATTCTCGCGATACCCAACAAATATTGACCAACTCTAATTATTCTTTGTTCTTAACGATCATCTGACCGCATTCCTCATTGGCTGTGGTATAAGTTGCACCGTCGTGTCAGGTCACAGGATGTGTTTTTAAATCCCTTACTTTTTATTTTAAACTAAAAAGTATGTGCACTTGTAGAAGTATTCCTGGAGTATATGTTACTCCGCCAAAACTTCAGAATCTAATTTAAATAGGGCTCGGTTCTATATCTTATACATACATAACGTCAATGATGTCAATATTATAAAAGGAAATGTTTCTGTTTATGAAGAAAGACTTATGGACTACCAATAATATAGGTATAACCAATGTTCCAAAATTCCAGCGAAGTACAATAGCTATAATTGAACATGGTCGCTCAGACATCTGTTGTTTATTTGTTAAAAAGAAAGTTACTCCTAGATAAGGGAAGAATAGACAGTTAGCAAGTGTTGCGATCATAGATTGTGAGGCGGGTCGAATTGTAACTGGTGGCACACGGTGCTGAAGAAACCACAAGGAAGGGTCAAATTAGTGGAACATATGCTTGAGTGCCAGCCTGCGCCGAAAGTGAAGGTGACTAGTGCGATGTCGAAATTGAAGCATTGAAGTAAAGGGTCTTGGCAAAGGATGAAAAGACCTCTTCGGGGAGAGTGCTGTCGCTCACTTTCATTTTCCGGCTCGCAAACCACTTTCCTTAATGATTAGTATGGCGCATCTAATTGATGGCATGTGGACCTCTTGAAGGCTCCTAGATCTGCTTAAGGGGTAGTTTCGTTAAATGCATCATTTATAGAAAAAATGCTGAAATAGTCAGTTGGTGTCTGATAACAAAAATCATCAACACCGCTTAGGCAACTGCAACAATCAAGATGCGAAATGTAGGGTGAAAAGGATTTGCTTCTTGGCTAAGATGCTACGGCCACACATCATCAACAGCGCGTCCCAAGCCGAATTCACAGCCAAACCTCAATCTCGATTCCAATCGCCGCGTCATCAAATCAGGCACCAAAGGCTCACGCAGCAAGTAAAAGTAGTAAAAAGTTGTAGGATAGAAAGGAAATTGGTGTGCTGGCAAATTGAGATGGCATTATTGGTATACCATGTTCCATCCCGTAATCATTGCTGGCATTCATTGTCCAACCCTTAAATCACAGTGTACGCAATTTTCTTAATAATCCTCAAGACAATATCGAAGGACCATAACAATATCCTTTTCATGATTATCGGTTTTCTTGTTTGACAGTAAGTTTCTCGGGCCTTTAGACATTTCACGCAAAGCTTCCAATCACAAAGGACCGGCTTGTCGCTTGTATGTCTATTTTATTTTGAGGCAACAGTAACGTTGATGTTTATTGGCTGGGTTGAGGCGAAAGGATAATGGGTGGACACCGTGTTCTCTGTCCCTTCGTGCCCCCACTTGGGGTTATCCGAAAAGGTTATTTCATTTGTAGTGCGGAAGCTTATGTAATATATTATGTCTTGATGGAGAAAATAAAAAAGATCCAAAGTTACCAAAACAAAACGAAATTATTGTCTGTGTTCCGTCTCAAAAAAGTTCCAAATATTCCTTTTCGTTTTTACACAATTCATCCTTTTTCCCTATTTAAAATTCTTTTCATGTTTAAACGTGCCGAAGTAACCAGCAGGAAAGAAGACGAAAAATATGTAGAAACTCAAAGAAAATATTATAGGTATTAAAATTTTAATGCAAATTGTTATTTTATGCAAGAATTTGCGCTCAAATGGCCCTTGTCCTTACCAAATCTCCCTTTGGAAAAGGACTGCCTAAAGGATTTCCATGGTCAAACATAAGTCGAAGAAAAATGTTTTTGTGTGCTGCTTTTTGCTTTTACTTTATATTATGCAGAACAGTCGACCTTTGGCTTAGTAAAGACCTAGATGTGCATGTGTGGCGTGGGTGTCCTGACCACTCGGCTTCCCAGGCACATCACATTGCGACCCAGGCCTTTTTCAATAACATAGTTTGCAGTAAGGAAAGACAAACTTCGGCTCACCCTTAGCCAAAAAGGATAATTGAATTGGTTCCATCGTCCGTTATTCAAATGGTTTGCAGCTGTCCGTTGGTATTTGAATATTGTGTACCACCATAGTGCCGCATTAAATAATTTAAATAAAGGCAAATTACTTTAAAAAACAAAATTATACAATAAACATTTAGGAATCTCCGGAGTATACATTCAAGCAACGGTTACCAAACATGATGCAATTAATTATCTATGTTTTCCTATAAAAAGTTATTGGCCAAAACCAAGAACAATAGCTATTCTTCCCATCCCCATAACTGGAATTTTCATTTAATTTAAAAACAACATCAATTAAGTAAAAACCGAGATGCAATCTAAACATTCTGCAGTCTTTCTGCATTTGAAAATAAAAAAAACTATAAGACGCTTTACAAAATGATTATTCCACTATTTTTTGTAATATTGTTTTGAGTGTTTATTTTATATATTCTTTATTAATGTTGTTTAATCTGTATCAATACGTTTATAAAGTCAAAGGTATTTGTTTTGGCTAATCAAAGCTTCAAGTTCACTGTCTATTAAGGGTTAGTGCACACTTGAATATATTTAAACAACTATGGCCAGGAAGGTCAGTACAGTTTAATTAAAGGTCAAAGTTTTGACAACAAATAGGTTAAACGTATGGTTCAGGCTATCTCTATGGTAATATATTCTCATAGTTTCGGTTTCAACGATGGAGGAATTTGTTTTTCATTTTGTTTTGAATGTAGCCGAACAACCCCAATATGTTAAAGGGTTGGATGGTGGTCATATAAAAAATGCAAAGGGTTGGCATGTAAAAGGGTGGAGTTGGTATATATATAGATATTCAAATGACCAATGAGAACAAGCGAATAATGTTGTATCTACGAAGAACTGTTAATGTATTAATTCTTTAAAAATGTACATATATCGATAGCGTATGCGTTTAAGCTTTTTTCGTTGTTCTTATCAAGATGTCTTTCTCTGCTGATAACTTGATATAAACCAACAGAATGCTATATGGTGTATGTATTAAAATTACTTCTATTGGTGCTGCAGTAAACTGAAATATACGATCCCGAAATAAAATGACCATTAAGTTAATTAATGTGCAATTACGGCCAGTAAAAATATTATGAACGCACAACTCCGTAGTTTTTAATCAAGAAATGATGTGATAATATAGCACAGCATGTTTTCCTTACACCCCCAGTGTTCCTCCAACCGCCTGCCACGTTAACGTTCCAAGAAATCTTACATCATAAAAAATTGCTGCCTGCTGTTCACACAACCAATAAAAAAATCACTTACACATCCATATATAAAGATGCAAAAACTAATTGGTAATGTAATTACGCTGACTGTTTGTGGTAGCCTTTTATTTTTCGAAACGTCCGGTAATATTGTTTTAGTTTCAGTTTTATATAGTTATTTTCCCTCCACATTAAGTAGTAGAATAGTCCTTCAATGATCGAAAGAATATCCAAATAAGGCCTCCGGCTTGGTTTTTTAGAGTCATAGGTATGCAAATGTATGTGTTCTCAAAATGTTGATTTATTTCGCCATAGGTCGTGATTTTGATGCCATCTCAATTAATCTTATAGAAAATATTATAGGTTTACTCTTTAAATCAATCATTTATTTTTAATTTCAATCTTAATACTTAATTTTAAAGTTAGTAAGGGGAAAGACTCAATCTTCATTTCTACTTTCCTGCTTATATAATCTCGTTTTCAGCTCCATTTTGTGTCCTCATCCACAGAACGCAATTAATTAAAATTCTTCTTTTATAAGTACTCTGAAGCAAACATCCTTTACAAATAAACATACCGGTGGGGAAGAGAAGAAAGGTCGTTAACGGAATGAAACGTTAGGCGCCCGAGCCAAGCCTAAGGCGTGGGTAGTTAAAAGCGTTATCAATTCCACGTTCTACGCCGCGGCTGTTTTGTCTTTAATTGCAAATTACATTTTGAAAAATTATGCTTCAAAGGCCGTCAAAGATTAGCCTGGACTAGCTTGGGCATTTCTCCCTGCTCCTTGTGCCGCGATGTCCTTAAAAAGGCAAGCGACCTTCGCGTTAGTAGAAAACAATTAGTATGCTTTTGATCCTTTGTTTACCCCAACAACAGCCAAAGCGACAAGGACAATACGCCCAGGCATCGTTAGCACCCAGCAGACCACGTCCAGCTTTTTTCCTTTTTGAAGAATTTTTTAATTTTCAAAAGCAAATTCTGAGTCATGAACACCCCCCATCCTGCCTCCCTTTTAGCTTGGTCATGATGTTTCATGCGATTTGTTGTTTCTCATATCCGTTTCGTAAAATGCCCCTAAGACGTTTCGCGTCGTATCCACCTTCTGCTCGGTATACACTCGCGCGTTAATATATATTGCGGGTGTTGAATTCAAATGACGGAATTGGGGTTGGGACTGAGGATATGAAAACATAGGAATGGCCCCGTTTTTTTTCCAAGAAAAACATACCGAAGTCCATCTTTTAAATAAAATTTCAATTAATTTTCTGTTCTTATTCTTCGTTTAAAATTTTTTCGGCCATGGTTTTTCCCTACAATTTATTGACTAACTCATAAATTCTCGATAAATTTGTGGATAAAAGTATAGCCTAACCGAACGAATACATCTCGAAAAAAAATTGTTAGTTATTTCCTGCATTTAAAATCACAAAAAAGCCAGGTTTAAGTACATACCGTATCTCCCATAGTTAAAGATGGTTGTATATTGTTGTTATTCGGGGAAATCAATACTCTGTTTCATTTTTAGCAAGTCTGTATACGTCGCATTACCCTCTTCACCCACAAGTAACCCTTGTGATGATGGTGCGAACACCACCAACCCTACGCTGTCAACCCATTTGCTTTTTCGTTGCTTTTTCCCTTATTTTTGACAGCGAAAGCAGCAGTAACCGAAGACGACATGTGGCCAAGAGCCAGAACTGGCATAGGACCTGGCCAGACCGGTTAGTCTCGTCGAAGTTCAAGCAAATACACCAAGAGCGCTCTAAACGTTCTGGGGTGGGTTTTGCACCAAGCTAAACATAAAAATAAAAAGTTTTTATACGTCTTGCGAGGGTAAAGCGGCCGCACTCATCCAGCCAGCCTATATACACTTGAAGGGTACGGTTGTGGGACTTTTGTCACATGTGTCTCAATGTGCGTTGCCTTTCATGACCCTAACTGGCGTTTTATGTATATAAAACGTTGAAGCTCACGCTGAACATACGAAAGGCTCTGGATTGCCTTTCACCCTTTTTATTGCGTCTTGAAGTTATTTTATCTACCCTATGTATTGGTGATTTGTCTTGTGTACCATCTATATACGGGAACATCTATACATACAGCTTGTGTATCCCGAGCGTGTGTTGAATAACCGGAAATATGAGACATCAAGGCTTTTATAAATGGCGGCCGTATATGCCTCTTGCTGATGTGTGATGGCAGCTTCTAGTCGATGGGGGAGTTTGGACTTTGGAAGTTCGACTGTGAGATTAGGAGCGGGAAAAACGAAGTCCTTGACGTATGCGTTTGACAGGCCCACATAAGGGGTAAATTGGGTTTTTACAAGGGTCCGAGTAAGAGGTATAAGCAACTAAAACTTTTCGGATTGTTTGCGTTGACCAGCTTTAGGTCCTACACATTGCCAACGGGTGGTCCATGACTTTGCGTGGGACAAGGCGGTCGCAAAACAAATTTAATAAATGACTTTATAGTTATTCTCCTGTTTCTGCGCCGAAAATAAGAAAAAGAGTATTGCTGGGGAGTAGAGCCAACCCCTTGCGTACCTCACGATTTATGGACACTTTATGCGTGTGCGATTTGGGTGTGTGGTTGTTGAGGTCGGTCGCCAACGGCTGGCAGGACTATCAAAAATTAATACTTTTGTCTGCATCCCCATACTACCCCCTTGTGCAATTTTCACGTAATACTTTGCGACCCCCACAAATAACAAAAGCTGTAAACATTTTAATTTTCCTTCAATATTTTCGGCATTCTATGAGTTCAGTGCGTCATATGTGTGGAAAATAAAAGTGACACGCATACATCTGGTACATACATTGCCTCAAATTCACGTGTCTTCTTGAGGCTGTTGGAATTTGAATGCTGTATAAAAATACAATTTTTCTTCAAGCCTAAATTGCAATGCTGCCTTGGGCAGCCTAAAGACTTTGCTCTTTTCGGTTAATAAATTAAAACATATTAATAGGCTTGCAACCCCGTTTTCTTTTATATCAAACCCTGTTAACCAAGCTTCGAGCAACAACATATTTTAGAGTTTCACCTGCTGCAGGTTTGTCTAATTCTGAAATAGGACAAAGGACAACAAGGTATATTATCCATTTACGTAACCTGTAAATTTCTTTTAATAACATGTTCCGAACGAGTTCGGCTTTCTCCTTTAATCACATTTAAAATGACATGCGAGGCACGACCACACAAAGTCCATAAAAAACGAAGAAGAAAAAGACCGAACCTCGAAATAATTGGAACAATTTCCTATCAAATTTATGTGCCATAATCGGTAGCAGCAGGTTCAAAGATAAAAATCGAACGCATTCCAGTATAGAGTGTCCCGAGTGCTTGTGTACAGCACACACATGCTTTTGTGGTTGTGTGGACAGGTGAAAGTGGTCGCGACCATACAAAGGATGTGAATACCTTGGGGTCATCGGAGCCGTTTTTATTACTACCAAATCGCTTTCTTAACAATGATTTTTTTATCCCACCGCGTGCCACTATTTTGTGGTTGGCTCAACTCCTTAGGCTCTTACGAGGTCCTCGTTATATCCTTCCCTCGAATTCCTTCTTTCTCTACTTATCGGAGACATGCCATCTCGACGTAAAGGATACGAAAGGGGGCAAAGTAACCAATAACCGTCTCGTTCGTTATTCTGTCAGAAATGTCTCAATCGAGGCTTCTGAAAATTGGCTCTGGTCCATAATCGAAATTTCAGTGGAACGTAAAATTGTCAAGGCCAGGAAGTCATCAAAAAAAGAAAAAGATTACCGATCCATTTTTCCCGTCGTATGTCGTAGGCGCCATTGTTGACATTTTTCTTATATTACCCTTTTTTGTTTATCTGGTTTTATTGATGGTCCGATAATGTATTTTTTTTTTTTCAAGAAACCTTTTTAAGTGGTTTTATATCGTTGTCAGTCAGTCGATGGTTTGTTAAGATTTAACTAGAGACTGTTAAATGGAACAATTATACTATATATTTGATTGCTAAAATGGCAATTTAAACACATTTTCCTAAAAACAAAAACCGTTTTCCCGTATTGTATACTTCTTTTTAAAACGAAATATTATGCCCTGCAGTACATTTTTAATGGCGCCGTACTACCTGTCATTGCCAACTGCAGATGGGACCGAATCTAATCTTATCATAATAATGCTCCTCAGGGCTTGTCCCTAAACGTAGTCTTGTATATACCGACCATTACTTCTGTGAAATATATCAACAGGTGTAACTACTCCATTTGTTATAATTACACAAAACATTTATGCGGCTTACACGCAAAAGAGGAGTTCGTTTCTTGAGGTACCCGAGTTCGACTTTTGCCAAGTTGCTGATAAGATAAATGGCAGAATTGCTGCACATGCCAAGCCCCGATACCGATCTCGAGACCCTAAAAATTTCTCCTGCTGTGAGAAGTCCAGTTCGGAGACGAAGGACTAGTGAGGTCGATGAACAACAGAACATTTGTGTGCTACACTTATAATACTTGCGCTGCAACTGACCGTTTGACTCCATAATGATTGATTTTCTGTAAAAGAGTTTTCCCGAAATGCCAGCGGCCATCCATCCATCAGACACCCCATTGTGCTGGCCTTAATTTGTACAGTGTGCGCAATGAAGGATATGGAAAAGAGGTATTCTTTTTGTTTTAAATCGGTTAAATGAAAGCATGGTTTGACATGATGTTTATAGCAATGCCGATATGATAAACATTTTAATTGGTGTGCTCATATTTTTGGTTATTAAGCAAACAGTAACGTTACACAAAGTACACCATGCTATAACCCCAAGGCCAGTTACAATATTTAATCCCTAATTTCTTACACACGTACCATTTCCCAATTTTAGACTCCTACTCTACGTTTAGATCCTTAAATTTCCATGTATTCTCTAATTACTGTCTTCCGGCTTAGAAATAGGCGAGGGCGGACGCCTCGAACAGTTTTCGCTTTCCTTTCGTCATTCAGCGGCACAATTAGTGCCTTTGTCATGCCCCACTTGGGTTCTTGTGCCTTTAAAAAGGGAAAGCGGCCAAATTTCGATTTCGATTCGAAAACCGAAGACCCATAATAGAGTTTCGATTTTATTGATACGAAAATTGGTTTGCGCCAAAGGAAATCGGCTTGGCAGCTGTCTTGCAGGGCAACACCTACAGGACGCACGTGTGGCTGTGTGTTTCTACGAGTTTGCGCTTAGAGTCGGACACGCGTTTACATACCGCCATCTAGTGTCTCGGCTTTTCGTGGGCCGTTTCTTTCCTGCATTTGAATTTTCCCAGCATCCACAGCAAAATATTTCAATTTTCTAGGCCAGTGGGCAAGCAAGCATTCAAGAAGGAACTAAGATCCGTTTTGGGCGGTTGTCCTGGCGAGCGTAACCACGCACAACGATAGCTTCTCCGCCTAAGGATTTGTTTGTCAAAAACAGATAACAAAAACAGCAGCATTGAAGGGAATCTAACTTGGACTGTTAGATGAGTCGCCTGTCAACTTTTAACTTGGTTTATTTATTCTTCATTTTGGACGGTTCTAGCCCTCAACCATATAAACATTTTCTTGTTATGTATTGATGAACTACTACTCCTGCTCTTTGACTGCAAGGCCTTGAAAATATACCGAACCCTTGAATTGATAAAAACGGATTGCCATAAACATACGAGCACTTCTTAGAACACAATTATTCTTTATATTACCATTAAGAGGTAACACAATTTGTACATTTTAAACAAATGGGATGCTTATCGATGTAGTAAATAATTGAAATGATAAGGGTTCTACTTAAAATGTTATATTTTCCCTTAAGGAGTTTAAGTTATTCTCTTTAATTAACAGTTTAGTTTAGTGTAGTTAAGAAATTTATTTTTTTTCGTTAGACGATAATTATACTCCATTCCTTTTTATATTTGATAAATTTGTCAGGCCATAGCGATGACAGCGTTTTAGGAAATATCCCCTTACTACCCTCAGTCACTCCACTGGTTCTTAAGCAACATTTAATGGGTTATTAAATGTCACCCTTTAATAGAATCACAAAGGGAAAAGGGTTGATTTATTTGATTGTTTGTGTTTGTCGCTGATGACACCACTAATTGCTGGCTAATTTGGAAAAGTGGTCTGCGAAGGGGTTGTCGAAAAGGTTATTGTTTATGCAGGGTTGTCTTACGTGTTTAAAGAGGCGTCAACTAGCATTTCATATTTTCGACTGCAATCAAACCTTCGAACTAAAGTCATTTAGCATTTGTGGGGCCCAAGCGTCTGCTCTGAAAACGGGACTCATTCGCGTGAACTCATGTGAAAATTTAATTTCTATTGTCTTGCAATATAATTAAAAAAAAGAAAGATACGCGATAATGGCATAGCAAGTCAAAGTTTGCTATGCAAATGACAGGACAATGAACACTTGCTGCCCATCTTCGTCCTTATAACACATAATGGTCAGCAGCTAATTAAAACATCGCCGAGCGAATGTCGTAGAATAAACAAGAAATGGAACGCGATAATGCAAACAGAAATTAAATGGAAAAATATAAAGGCGAGCTGAGAGTGAAGTTTTGGCTCAAAGTCCACTTATTTTAGACACCCAAAATAACGTTTTTAGACTTACTATTTCATATATGGTGCTCATGAATAACAACTTAAGTGAAAATTCTGTGTCTTCCATCTGCAGGTATAGTTGTTAGCCTTTAAAGTCTAAGTTTACCTCTGCTGTGCTTTGTCATTATTTATCTGCTCCTGGTCTAATAAAAAAAAACTTATTCTGTCGACTAAGGATAGAAAAAAAGGAGCCCCCATCCTTCATTTAATGTAATTCTTCTACTATATCACCTTTTCTTCTTTCCTGATGGTCATTTCCTTTTTACTTTACCCCAACAGCACATTAACCCACCGAAAATGGCCATAAGAACCGCGGGCAAGGGAAAAAATTCAAATTGGCCACGATTTTTTTACGTGTCTTGGTCCTATGTCCATTGTTTCATTTCACTTTTTGCTCATTTTTCACTTAAAATGAGCCGCCGGGCATTCAGAGCATGTACTAGCAGGAGTAGAGAAAAACGGTGTCGGTTTAACGCCGCCCGAACGTCGGCGCCCAGTTTTCAATTTACGCAACTGCGCCCAGCACATCCTTTTCGCGTGTCCTTCGAGTTGAAAGCAGCTTAGACAACCTCTAAGTTTGAAATCTTTGTTTGCTTAACCATTTTTTCGACGTTAGCAGCATTTTCCATTAAAATTCCGTCACTTTTTTGTAGCTGTAGCGGGACAACGAGCAGCAGGACGAAAATTTAGAAAAATAACGTCGGAATTTAAATAATAAAGCAAACGCGCACAAATGAATCTAATTTTTTACGAATGGCGAGGATGAGGAAAGAGGAACGCAAGGGTCTAGTATCCCAGCGTCCGAGTAAAGTGCCTTCACTGTGGAGTATGGTTAGCTGCCAGTGGGCTCTGCAAAAATGAAGGAGCGGAGAAGATGAAAATCTGGGGACTTCTCAGCGGTTGGGGTAAATGAAAAAGTGTTTTGCTTTCTGCTTCTTATTTTTGTTAATTTTTTTCTACACTCGTGAATTAATTTTCATTCGTAGAAACGACAGACCCTTATTGGAGTCAAAAGGAACTTGACATTTTTGAATGAAATTGTGTGTACATTGGCGAACTGTAAATACACAGGCCTCTAAGGTTCGAGGCGTGCACCATTAATATGTGTATTTCTTAGGTGTTTAGTTTATCAAAAGCAAGGCAAGCAGCTAGTTATTAAAAAAATTAAACCCTACTGCTCTAAAATTCAATTTTCACTCACCCTTTAAAGCACCTTTCACAATCCAACCTCCGATTGTTAGGGTGCACATAATCAAGTGTGACACATTAAGGACACGCTCGCCCCTCGCTCCCACATCTGTTTCCCTTTTCCCTTTTAGTCGTTACTTCTGTTACCCCGTTTTAACAAAAGTATGCCAAAATCCCAAAAAAAATTTGTAAAAAATGCGAAAAAATCGTTTTTTATGTAACGCATGGTAAAGTGGTGCAAATCACAACTGTGAAGCACACTCGTGCCCTTTCATTAAATTTTCGGACTTAATCAACGGTTTGCACAACCACCACACGACGAGTTGGTGAAAATCAACTTGAAAATGGGTGAAAAAATTGAAAATTGATACAAAAAAATTTGCAATGACAGAAATACAATAGAATCAGGGACTTTTTTGTTGACGAGGGGGAGATCGCCTAGGCTGATTATAGGGTTGCAACGATTTTTTAGCACGTGCACAACGAAAGGATTTAAAGGGATATGACTAGAATTGGCAGGCATTTTTCCGTTAAGTTCCCATCCTGAAAATAGCCAGAGGATATAGAGGGTGGACGCAAAAGGCTAGTACACTTAAGCACCTCCAGATTAGAACAACCCTTACCCAATATATTATAGATGCTAGAAAAGTAGTAAAAATTCCAACAAATATTATGGGGAATTCTGTATCATCCTTATTTGATGAATTCTCACAATTTTCTAACCCCCGAGTGCCGTGTCCACTGGCGCAGTGACGCAAGGCCTCTTGGCGGTTCCGTTGGTCAGTCTACTCTGCCTTTTCGCATGACCAGCATAACTCCGATCAACCCCTAAAATGGCAACTCGGAAGGGGGAACAGCTGGTCAAGCCTAGGTCATCGGTTGGTCCGGAATTGCCGCCAAAAAAAGAATAGTTCTAGAAGAACGCATCCCTAATGCTTATCAATTATTTTAAAGGACTGATTGACGTTCATGCAACCCGGACGCGGCAGCTCGTATATAAGCATAACATATGCTCTAGTTTTAACCTTTTTTTGCATTTAAAAATGAATGTATTACTGACCATAAAATTCAAATTTTTTTAGCAAGTAATCCAACGCAGTACATCTTAATAAGAGTATGTATGCTTTAAAGGCGGATTTTTAGCTCGAGGCTAGTACCCTCAGCATTTCACGACTGCTTTAAACCCCTTAATCTAAAATTTAGAAACGACAGCTGAGCCGTTATATGTCGCTGAGATGACCTCTGGCCTTGGGTGTACGCACACACATACAGCGTAGCAAATATTCAAAGCCATAGAGAGAAACATTTTGGGTGACTGTCGTTATATTCAGGACAAAGGATAATACACAAAGGACCAAGCTGACGCAACAATAGGTACAATTTTTAAAAATGATTTTATACTGTACATCGAACGCTCGTCTACATTTTGTGTGAAAACTATAGAAAACCAGGGAACGGGTCACGTCGGGACAGCAACCCACACTAAACACCAAACAAACCTATAACTATGCCGAATAATAGTTTACAATTCTCTTTTCTATCATATGTGGGGCTTCCCAAAGATTTTGATTATTTTGAAATTAGGTATATATTTTACTTTATACTTGAAAAAAAAATTATTTTTGGTTAATATATTCTTTTTTGCCACGCCACGCTTCTGTTCTCATAAATGAATTCTAATACCTTTTCCGAGGGGACATCTTAATTTTTTAATCGTACCAACTGTGCCCGCGATCAAATGACAAATCAAACAAAAAATTGACAGGAAAAACGGAGAAAACGGAAGATAAACAACCAGGGGAGTTGGAACTAGAAATTGTTGGGGCATCAGGGAACCGCTTCCAGACAAAACCACTCGGCTGTCAAACGAAGTGTGCAGCACATTAATCCCCAATGGCAGAAGTAAAATCCCAACTCTCGCCTCCGCCCCCTCAAGCAAGAGCAATTAAAAGCCACAAGGCACGCGTTCCCCTTCGGTTTTTCTTCAGTCTCCTTGGCATGTTGACAATTTGGATATGTAAACGTGCGACTAATGAACACTTTAACAAGAAAGGAAGCTAACTTCGGCACGCCGAAGTTTGTATACCCTTGCAGATATTA